>JAMKCH010013929.1:0-25673 GCA_023653785.1 Ophioderma brevispina | reverse complement strand
GCAAAAAAGCAATTTTGAGTTTTGACAGGGCATATTTCTCATCTATTCCTATATCTTTACAGCCTTTTCTCTAGATATTATCTATGTATACACACAAAGGTTGGCTGCTTCAAGGCCAAAATGTGGAATGGTTCTGACTGACAGCCCAACCTGTTAGTACAGAGATGAACGCCATTCAGCTTATCTCCAAATGCCCCTCTATTACCTGCCAAATGGAGCGAGAAGGTCTTGCAAAAATGAAGGATTGTCTGTTTTCACATTCACCTTGAGATATATCCCCCATTTCAACGTGTCACATTCAAGAAGGGGGTTATATGGCGGTGAATGGCTATCAAAATTCAATGACACAGAGCTTTCTAAATCATGTTGTTGGATATATCCACTCTCATAAAATATGTACGGTAAATTAATACTCTGTGTATAAATATAAAGTAAAGAATCGGCTGTCATTTTTAAAAGTGCCCTAAAGTATACTCCTGTGCAAAAAAGACCCCTCTACTATTGTGCCTTTGTAGGCATAACTGATGATAACGAATGTTTCCATTTGAATAATGATGCAATGCTCTGCATCAGTAATTACGAGTTTTAAAAAAACACTCCTGTCATCCTTAGAATTCCTTTGTCGATACAAAACAAAAGATACGAGGCCTTAACAAGGATGATATGCAATTACAGAAAAAGGTGGTTAGTTTACATTCATTTCAGTAAATGTTGTACAGAAATCAGCAGTGCTCAGATTTTGCTAAGGAACGCATGATTGGAATGTTAGAGGCCCGTTTACTACATCCGTCAGTAGGGTTTTTTGCACAGGAGTATATCACTTTTGCTTATCTCAGAATGGCTCAGATCCTGAAATATGAAAATATCACCAATTAAACAGGTTTCAGCTCATAAAGTGGTAAGAGAATCCCTTTATTTATGATATTATGGGATTTGGCGGCCATTTTGAAAGCGCCCTCTCCTGGCAAACCTGGACATGCAGAGATTGGGCACATATCTGAAAAATGTTAGTCTTAGTCCATGCTACAACTGTGGAAAATTTGGTACTTTTATCACAAAGTGCACAATTCATCATATATATAGAGAGCTTAACAGCTTAACTATCACCCTTGTCTTGGAAAGTCAGAGAAAAGATTAATATTTTGATCAAGGCTTGGGTTATGTATTTTGGTTTCAACCTCATGCCATCCAAATTATATTATTATTGTGCATCAGAAGCTTCTGTGTGGTGAAATACCACTGCAACTAGCGCATACCACCCAACGCCTAACAATACGCAAAAATATTGTGCAGCCGGTCATGCAACTCATCAAGCAAATACTGTCGTTTTATTAGTTTTTAGTACATTTTAGAACTATTTTGGTCACATCAACTTTTTCTTGCATAATAAAAAATATTGGATGGCTTTTATCGGTTGATAACAGAAAATATCTCCCTCGACAAAAAAATATTCAAAAATATTTGATCTATAGGCTCTTCTGTTATCAACCACAAGTCATAGCTTCTCCTTCGTTTGACTCTAGTGTATTGTAATGCACTTGTGTCTGCTTTGCATAAAGTAAAATAAAATGATGTCCATTTGTTTTATAAACAGTATGACAGTTTTGAAGAAATTGAAGTGTCTGATAGCGAGGAGGAACGGCCTGCAGCAACAACAAAGAAGAGATCGGGTGGTAGAAAGGTGGCCAAGGTAGGGGTAACTTTATTGTGATATATTAGGACCCACAAAAAAGATCACATATATTGATCTAAAGGTTTGGGCCCTGTCGGTGACTATGTGACTCTGAGATAAAAAAAACCCTTAAAGGTGCGTGTTCCGATCGTCCCTGATTTACCCGGAAGTAGGATCGATTTTGATATCAGATGAAAGGCCGTATTTTTCTTATTGTCGTCCTGAAATTTTAGCCCTCAAATCCATTTCATTCCCAAGATAAAAACAAAAAACCACCGTTTTAGTGGTTAACCATCAATATTAGCACAGTATTGAATAGGGCTTTGCAACATGCATTATTGCGTCTACCACCAAAACCGCAAGTTTGTTTCCCACGGTACTTGATGGGGTGTATGTGCAAGTGCCAGGCTCTCATATCAAGTAGAGATCACAATACACATAAATCGGAACAAGCACCTTTAATAAATCTCCTCAAAAATGTTAGAATTACGCATTTTCACCTTAAAGAGACATGAGATTTCCAGAAAGAAGCGCCCCCAATTTGTTCAAACCTGTTTTTTTTTGCATATTTGGAATGCTTTCCAATGTATTGGATCACACCTGAAGTGAATAAGGCCAATGGAAGTTGATTTTTAGTTTCCTGTTGGAGATTTTTTAAAGGCGACGAGGTCCGATTTCATTATTTACTGGCATTTCATTATTTACTGTCATTTCATTTGTTACATAAAACAAAGTTTAAAAGTGCTTAAAGTCCACACACCATGAAATTATGATTATATATCAATAGAAAGCTGGTGACCTTAGGAAATGAACAGAATAAAGTTTCGATTTTTATCTGTCTTTATAAAGCTTTGGGGGCTTAAAAACTGTCAAGATTTTATGTATTTTCCTGTATTTTCAATACACCCAAAAAACGCCCAATTGCCTTATTATTAATGCATGACGTCATTTCGGTATCACCGCTCCGTGATCACAGTGCAAAAATGTAACAATGACTGATGTTACTCCTTGGTGTGATGTTATGTTAACAATTATCATGAATATAAGTAATAAATGTAGAAACGCGTGGTCGAAACGCCGGCATTCCGATGTATTAAACATTGTTATTTGCAATGTAACGAAGAGCCGACGAATGAAGATGAGAAAGTTGTTGGTACTTGTTGCAGGAGGGATTATATTGTGAAAACACTCTCGGACTACAAATATTGGTGCAATGAATTCTATATATTTACCTCTATGTAATTATTTGTGTGGAAATTTTTATTGTTAATGTGACAGGCCCCCGTGTAAGAACGCTAATTTTTGTGATCAGATACCCTGGATAAAATATGATGAATAAATAACATAAATAAAAATACAGGCCAAGTGTGTGACCGCGGCACCGGCCCGATCTGGATGAGCTGAGTGGACGCAACCAGCAAAAACATGCAAAAGTATAGGACGAAGCGTGATTTCAGTACTGTATTTATTTTGACACCCTTCTTGCTTCTTGTACTTAATAATTATGTGCAAATACATTTTTAATGTGTAATGAATGTTTGCAGAGACTGCTATCATATTGATTACAGTTTATTGACCGGTGGAGGGGCATGAACTAGTCAGTTGCGGCGCATTCGTATTCACTCTGCCTGGCGGCTTAGCAGAAACTATCCATCACGATTCACCAACGCTTTTATAATTGATTGTTAACACATTTTAGACCTAGCAAATTCATATTAAATCATCAAAACGGGTGAAGCAAGAAAACGAGGTTCGCAGAAAAACTCCTACATGATATGTTGGAGGCTGTTCTAGATGAACGGCAAATTGTACGTCATAATTTGGTATAAAAAAGGGCAAGTAGAAGCGCGCTTGGCATTGAGCTGATAACATGAAACCACCCAGCAGCCAGTGTGGGGAGTTACCCTGACTAAATGGTCAGTGTTGTGCTAAACTTTCATTTCAGAACTATTTCTGCACATGCATTTAATGGCAAGATTCTTGTTAAGAAATGATTTGGTCTGAAAAGCTTGGAAATGTAATTAACAACCCCTAAGGAATGAGAAAAAACGAGTATGCACACGGTAAGACCGGGGGTAAGACCCACGCCAAAAGATATGTGAGCTACGCACGGTTGTATATCGTGTGCAGATCAAAAGGGGTGAATCATGACAGGCAGAGGGCACACGCGTAAGCTGCCGGCCTTTGTGGGGAGCACATATGCCATTGGTCGTATTTTTAGGGGCGCGTGAGTTTTAGAACAATCCATTTTTTCGGGGGTTGGGATTTGTAATAAAGCTCTAAATGTAAAATATACCTTGCTATTGTATGTACAACAATATCCTCTGAGTGCAAAAAAAGTCTGAGAGAAAATGAAGCATATTTAAATGATTTCAAAAATGGACATAAAGGTTAAACTTAGTAATCTGCTTATATTTGCGGGCAGATCAATGGATACCGGGAAAAATTTACCAGGATGCCGCGTGAAATTTCAGGTTTTTGACAAGTAAGTTCATCCCCCCCTACATCAATCAGGGAGAAGCGATTCAGCCCCAAACATGACATCAAAAACAAAGCAATGGTATCAAACGAAAATAAGGGGGCATGCCTGAGAATACGTCAGAAGTGTAGCGGCCCAATTTTTGAGTCGCACATGCGTGATGAATTCAAGATTGCTCGCTTAATACAAGCATTGTAAAGTTCTAATCTCGCACAAATAAAAAAAAACCCACAATGATATGTACTTTTATAGAGTGAACTACCGTATCAAAATTAATTTACTCTCATAAAATATGTTGGGGATTTCTTTTTCAACAACTGTTCCCCCAAAAGGCTGGCACTTACGCGTGTATGCATCACCCCACGGTATCCCGGTACGTATCACCTTCGTCGTTGTCCTCGCCGGGTATTTCCCTCACGGGAAAAAAAACCCTGGATAAGCTCTTCGCTATCCCGGGTAATTCCCGACGATGAATATGCCAAATTATATTCTCATCGCATATTTGGACTAGGGTTGTACTTTCACTTATTTGGTTGAAGATGAAAGATCTACGAAACTGATTTCCAAACCAATTTGTGCGTGGGTTTAGTAACATGATCCACCCGACATGATTTATTGACCTGATACGTTAATGACGTCACAGGCTTAGCACCCAATTTGAAGAATTTCATTTTGTTTATAGGGGGGGTCTAGGAAAATAATCTTTTCAGTGTAATTGTGACTTACCTGTAGCAGTTTGGAAATAAAACTTATGTTTCTCGTTTTATTTATAACAAAAGCTTTCTATTGATATATAATCATAATTTCATGTGTGTGGACTTTAAATAACAAAACAGGGGTATTTGCAGGTTTATTTCTTCAAAACTTTCAAATTCAGTTCCAAGCATTTTTGCACCAAGTATTTATGACAATCGGCTACAATCGGGACAAAAATCTGGAGAAAATTCATTATTAATGGTATACTGTGACTCCCCTCCCAAGGAAACTGCTTAAAATGAACAGGAAGGGATGCTTGAATATTTTGAGCAACTGAAAATATGTTTTATTATCAAGTTTTAAAGAAAACATTTTTTTCACAAAATAATGAAATATTTGCCACAGTGGCAAATCTGATGCACGCTCCAACAGGAAACTAAGAATCAAATTCCCTTGGCCTAAGCCGAATACGCCGTCTTTATGTAATAATATGATGATTTAGTACTTTCTGTCGTGCACGACAGAAAGTCAAAGCACAGTGTTCTATGGGGACAACCGATAGCAGGCCAAGTTCAAAACAAGGTTTGCTGTTTTCTTTTGTACTTGTTTGTCCAATAAACCTTCGGAACGTTCTTGGTAGGTGGTCTACAATCGATCTGTGCAATTTGAGAGAAATTTTTATCCTTAAAAAAATCTCCTCCTGTCACTTTAAATATTTTGCTTTTGAAATTGTTTCTTTTAACAGGGTGAGCGAATAGACCCATGGAAGGGTTGGAATGCTGAACTGCAGTATGGCACTCACAGCTGTAAATGCAACTGTCATGATAAGTCTCTGGATTTAAGGGTACAACGGAAAGTCAGGCATTGTGCCTACTGTACTGCTGGGGTAAGTGTGTAAATGAAACTGTCATGATAAGTCTCTGGATTTAAGGGTACAATGGAAAGTCAGGCATTGTGCCTACTGTACTGCTGGGGTAAGTGTGTAAATGTAACTGTCATGATAAGTCTATGGACTTAAGGGTACAACGCAAAGTCAGGCATTGTGCCTACTGTACTGCTGGGGTAAGTGATAGGATAGTGGTATGGTAGTAAAAGGAGAGTGGTATTGTAGTAAAGTTTGTTTGAGACTCATTAGGTTGATGGAAGATTTTGTTTAAAGCTTGGTTCACTTGATACTCTGATATATAAATAAGTACATATGTACTTTATATATTAGCCTATTTTTATTGGCATATTTTATCTTGCAATAAAACTATGCCAATGTATCAGGTTCAGAGTCCTGTATTTCTGATATAAGACTGTAACGTGTAATTGATCATCTGACCAACTTTGGCGAATGCCCAGTTAAAGAGGCACAAGGACATTTCCTTGATGACATTTAGACCTTTTAACCCTCAACACACCATATGACCCACTCTGTAAGGATCAATAATTCTGAGTAACTCAGGTGAATGCCCAGTTATTTCTGTGAACAGAGCAGTATTTTGAGCATTTGTCAATGATAACTTCAAATGACCTTAGACCTATTATCCCTGAACACACCATATGACACAATTTTATAAGGATTTTCTGAGAGAAGCTAGTGGAATGACAAGTTATTATGTTGGGGGGATAAATATTTGAGAGTGTTTTAATGACAATAAACCTGATGAAAAACCCTTTAACCAGTGGAGTAACCAGCTTTTTTTTGGCCAGGGGGGGGGCATGGGCAGATAATTTGCAGATGGTGGCAAGCATCAGATGGGGTGCCAATTTTCCGGTCCCTATAAGCGCACTGGGGTAGATCCAAATTTTTTTCCAGTTGGATAAGGGGGGGGGGGTTAGCAACTTACTCTAGCATCGTAGGTTTGGTAAGGCGTCCAGTGGCCCTGCTGTAGCGTTAATTAGTCAACATCTACTTGGCGCCCGTGCGTAAAAAGCCATTTTATATCTACAATGCGCCCGGTGCTAATCCGCCCTGAGCATATATTAAAATTGTTAGTATAGTAAAGTCGCATATGTTGGTTTCAATGGTCAATGGCAGGTGTGCAGAAAATCACTAATTTTCAGGGGGCGGGGGGGCGGGCCAAGATTACCCACAGGGGTGGGCAGCTGACCCCACCTGCCCCCCCTGGGACGCCACGCCTTTTGACCTTAAATCCATTAACAACCCTCTGTACCCAACCCAACTATCAGTGTATTCCAAGTGTCAATTAAACACATGTTTGGTTGTGTAAACAAGAAATGTGAAATGTTGACCAATCACAGATAGGCTCAACGCATAAGTTGATCTGTAGATTCCAGAAGCTTGTAGCAGGACAGAAACTGCACCTTAAAAATTAAACTTTGTACATACCTTTATATTTTGTGATCACTGACACCTCCCAACTTATCAAAAATAAGTAGAGAATTTTAATATCATATAGGCATCTGCATATTGGCCCAGTAATGTATGTTGCAACTATCTATGAGCAGGTTCGAATCAACAAATTTTGGAAGTAAGCTATTCTTTACTATCTAGTGAATCATTAACTACAAAAAGGGCTGAATTCAGAAGTGACTTTTTTTAATTTAAAACTTTATATGCCATGGACCTCAATGTTATTTTGTGTCTTTCGGCCACAAGTCAAATAGTATAAAAACGGCACATGTTGAGTTTAGATTCTACAATCATTCACAGAGAAAAAAAGAACTAAGATCATTAATTGTTGCATGGTGATTACGGTTTGATACATTATTTTAAGGGTTGATCCTTTTGTTGTTGTTAATTTCAGGTTTCAAGGGCAGAAATATAAGTCCCTAAAAGGTTTAGGACCAACCACAAGACGTCCTACAGCAAGACCCACATAGAAATGTTTGATGATAACAGCAATGCCATCGACGGACCTGGGGGCATGCTGGAATCAAAATTAGCAAGGCACAGGGGCACCGGTATTTTTTTTTAGACTACCGGAGTAGGGAGGAGGAGGAAGGAGACAGCGCGGGGGTTGGGGTGGTAGGGGGTAGGCGGATAGGAGCGAAAACAAGACGGACTGGGAAGAGGGGAAGAAGACGAAGAGGATAGTAAAGATGGGGCAGTATCTTAAAAGAAGAAGTAGGTACAGTGAGGCTGGGTCCACATTCTTGTCACAGAATGTGTGACAACTGCTGAGTACATTGAAGGTAAATGCCAAACACTTCGGATGCGGATGAAGAAGGACTTGGAAAAAATACACTGAGGAGGATGAGAAGAAAGATGATTAGAGAAGGAGACGGATATAGAAGGAAACGGAAAGGAGAAAAGAAACCGGAAGATGAAAAAGAAACTGAGGATGAGAAGGAGACAGAGGATGAAGATCATGATGAGAGGGATGAAGATGAAGGATCTGATGGAAGATGAAGTGAAGATCATGATGACTGGATGAAGATGAGATATTGCTGATGATGAGATTGATGTTTTGATGAGGGAGGTGGATACTTGGGGAGAGGATGTAGAAGATGATGACGATGATGAGGAGGAGAGGATGCAAAAGATGGAAGTGTGAGGGGTGGGGGGTTGTTACATCAGGAGAGAAAGCAGAGATTTGCTGTTGCTAATCTCATTCAGCCAGGGACGGGGGAAGTCACAGTGGAGGTTCTGACAGTAGTAATCCTGTGTCGCCTCACAGCCCACAGTCGACCAATGAGCAAATGCAGACAAGGATGTTCATCAAGATGAAGAAAATTCTGAGATAGGATGTTGGTGCTAAAGATACTGCTCCTGAAAGCCATGGAATCCTAATCTGGAACTGATTGATGACACCTCGGAACCTCGCCAAGGTAGGAACCGTAAAAACACCAAAAGCAAAGGTGGGAAACATTCACCTGGAAAAAACTGGAAAAACTGCATAAAGGAGAATACTGAAGCAGCGTCAGTAAAGAAGGAACTTCCGATCTGAATCACAAGAGATATGTTAGGTTGATGATGAAGAGATAGTACAGGAGGTTGAAGAAAGAAGAGAACACAGGCTGAGTCTAATAGTAATGATGTTAGATGTTGAAATAAAGCTGCTAGATAAGGCGCAGATAAGACTGCAGATAAGGCTGCCTGATAAGACTGCAGATAATCGATCCAGTGCAGCTGAACTGGAACAAAACCGTGTTCCACAGTTAATGATGGAGTTGGTGTACCCATAAGGATATAGCACATACGTGCTAAAGGAAAAAACCCAAAACAAGGACGATGAACGCCACCAAGGATATGGTTAAAGTTAACGGTACAGGCATTGTCTAAAACACCTGATAGAACTGAGGACAAAAAGACAATGATGTAGGGATGGAAGACTTAGTTGAGGAGAGAACAATATGCTTGAGAGACCTTTGAATTCAGAGCATTGGTATGGGGAGGATAGTGGATGGGAGGAGGAGGAGGGGAGGGAAGAGTCTGGGGAAGGACAATCTGCTGCTGATTCTAATAAGGTGGCTCTGACTACACTGGTATATGGAAACGGTAATTGGTCGAATACTCGCAAACTAAATTTTCAATTTGTATTTAGAAATTCCCAATGCCCTTAGAACAAACAGAGTGCTGGCTATTAATTGTGTATATTTTTAAGCAATTACGATTATTAAATCAGAACTTGAACACAAATTTCTAAGCGGTTTTGGATTGATTGAAAAGCTCATACATAAATACTAGGTTATTCACTGCAACAAAATTCAGGAGGCACCCCTATTCTCCCAAAACATCAAAAATGTTACTATCTATCAGTATGTTGCCATTTGCTCAAGTTTCATGCTGAAAAAAACAGCTGTCCATTAAATGGGCATTACCTTATCCTCAGCCTGAACTCACCACTCATCACATCAAACCTCTTCTTAGAAACCATGCATTTTCGGTCTTACCAGCATTTGCCATTATGATGCTATATTCCATGGTGCGATTTGTTTGTGGTGACTGAAATTCTTTGTAAGTATGCATGTATGTAAATAAAAGCTGAATACTGCATGAAAAAAAATAAAAAATTAAAATGGTATGTTGAATTCAATATAAATTGGGAATTAAAGTTTCTTGGTAAATAGCCTTTCTTATGAAAACAGAAAAATAATGTGGTAAATAGGGGTGGGCACCTTCAACAAAACAAAAAAAAAAAAATTCAGGTTGTGAAAGTTTTGTTAATTTTACAGTTAATGCAATGAAAGAAAATGAAAACCTTTTTATGTCCAAACTTGCAGGGAAGCTGACCGCCTTCTGTTACAGATTGTAGGGAGGATCCTTCAGAACGTGTACTCTTTGATGAAATTGCAAGAAACTTCAAGACAAAACACCGGTACAGGTAATTGATGTGTAAATTAATTCACTATTAAGATAAATCAATACGAAGCTCATGTCTAATGTATAATTTTGTCTTGACACTAATACTAACACTACAAGTGTTGGTGTGTAGTGAAATACCGCACCCTCCTGCCCTGCAGGATAACAGAATGTGAACACAAGATTATTTCTCACATGTATACAGCCAGGAATCCCCACAAAACTGCACTGATAATACCTACAGCTTAATGTAATTTCTTTCTTGGTTTTTTATTAACAGGATGCTAAAGATTGTGTAATTTTCCAGTTGTGCACTTCAGGATGTGTGTGTCTCCATTTGGTGCAAACCCTCATGCAGACGGGGAGTTTTCAAAACTAACCCATCTGACACTTCCTGAACACGTATGAATTGCGGAAACTGAACGGGAAATAAACGTGCTTTATTCTGTGAAGGGTTCCGAATTCATAAGTGGTGAGAAAAAAGTGTGTCAGAAAAAAAGTGTTGGTACAGAGGGCGTCAGGTTATGGAAATTCCCTGTGGAGTTCCAACTGTGCAGGGGGGTAGGGTTGTAGTGCAGTGGGGTCCACTTGCTTCGCACCACCGTCGTCCCGGGTTCGACCCTCGGTTGGGCTTGCGATTTCACATGCATTTTGTTAAATCCAGTACCATACTCGGCCTATGCGGTTTTCTCCAGGTACTTAGCGGAGCAGCCGACTTTGAACATTGCTCTAGTTTTCGATTTACCCCGCTCTCCTCGTCAAAACCCAACACAACCACCTTTATTTGAGGATAATATATGAGATTAAGAAATGAATGGTTGGTTGAAATATTTGGTGGCAGCGATGATTTCTAGGCCGAAAATTCATTTTGGGCTGCAATTAGTGAACTATATTTTTTTAAAATTTTTAAAAGTAAAAATATTACAATCTTTTTTATGGTTGTTATATTGAATAGTTTTTATACATTGCCTAGGGTTCAGTAATACTCGTTGAGTTTTGGGCTAAAATTCTAGACCATTTCAATATTGTATAAAACAGAAATCTATAATATAAATGTCAGAGATTAATATTGCATCATGATTAAAATTTGTTTTGCTAAAAAATTAATAAATCCTAATTTTCTAAAGTTTTTAGCTCAAAAACGTGACATTTTTTTGACCCAAAAAACACCCCTGCCACCAATTTTTTGACGCACAACCATCATTTTTTTAATTATGTATTACATCATCTTTGAATAGAAGTGGTTGCGTTTTGTTGTAACCGGGGGAGGGTTGTTCGACAATTTTGTCCGACAACCCCTGGTCCAGTGGATGTGACCGCTAACTCATGATCTGAAGGTTGTGGGTTCGAGCCCGCTGTGCCAGTGTTGTGGCAATTGGGCAAGCACTTTACCTCAACTTGTTCGTCGACCCAAGCGATATCGGGTAGCTGTTAGGGGAATATTACAATCTATTGCTGATAGGATTGTGGCCCTTGGCGGCTGCCGACCTAGGTGACGCGAATTGATTGTTACGATTTTCCCTGATGGCAGCGTATAATAATATAGGCAACAGCACTGCCTCTTGTGAAAGGCGCTATAATAATCTCATTATGTATTATTATTATTGTGCAGTCCAAACAGCTCCACTAACTCCGGTTTACTCCTTCTAAAAATGGTCTTCTTCCATACTGTATATGATAATAAAGTGAATTGGAAATAAACGTATTGTGACACTAAAATGACCACGATTGTATTGATGGATCTTAAATTCTAATACCTCCTCCTCTAATGTGATGGCCGACTTTTAAGCCGGTGAGATAAATTCACGATGCCCAACAGCCTGATCCCTGCCCTACAACTGAATGGCTTCTCTTGAGGGTAGCCAATTGTCTGAAAATTGCAAAGTTGCCTATGCCACTGTGATGGAAAGAACCCATTTCAAGCTTTGTCCTGGAATTCTAGAAATTGCTGGGTATGTTTACATTTACCGCATATACATATGATTCCGCCTCTTGCTGAAAATTCCAAGTTATTCGCTACACTGATCAGTGCTCTGACCTGGCTCATGCCACTTTCTGATACTCATCCTGACCTGGGAAGTACACTTGATTTTGAATTTAGACGCGATTGTCTGAACCTAAAGCGGCTGTATCCTTTGTGATTGCATGCTGTATACGCACACACCATAACATGGCAGGCACATATTTCATAATGTGCATGCACACATAACACAACATGACAGTACGCTAAACACCACCAACACAAACCTGCAAGACAGAAAGAATTTTGAGACCCAAACAGAAAAGTTGCCATCTTTAAATTTGCCAAATTAGGGCCTTTTTTTCTAGCAGACTCCAATTTTTGCATGAGAAGCTCTATAAACCTCTCCATGATCCCATTTTGAGGCCAGTTATGTGAAATTGTGTCGTGTGGGTTAGATGCCTACATGGGCCCAAAAGTAGTATGACTACAATTAATACCTGCAGAGAATAAAGCTGATTGCAATGCCATCAATTTAAAACAAGTTAAACAGAAGTAGAGTAAAACCAAAGTTAAATCCACTTTGGTCCCCGCAAGGGGTTGGCCGGATTGACTCACATTGAGCAATAATGCTGTGTGGTTTGAGGATTTATTGGAGCAAAAAACAAAAGATAATTGACCGGTTGCCCTTCCTGATGTCAATGTGGGATGGCCGCATCAGGGTTCCCACTTAGGTTTTTAATTGAAGTCCAATGATATTTGTTTGGTCCCAAGACCAGCCTTCCAAATGTTTGTTAAGTACTACAATCAGGACGTAACAGTTTCCAAATACCTGGTGCGTAAGATTTCCAATATGCCTTTGGTGATGGAAACTTTTGAGTAGCACATTCTATTTAAATGTTAACAAAAAAACTTTTTTTTTATTTCTGGTGTTTCTGTCAGACACACAAGTAGTTAACATCCTTTGCAATATTGTGAATTTGTTTCCCACAATAAGCACTATTTGAACGCTGAATTTAGCAGAAATATTATGGCTATAAATTTGCTTTTTTTGAGGTTTGGAAACATATATTTTTGCCTTTCAGTGGCTTCTTAGAATTATGGGGTCCAAGTGGACCTCATTTTGTTACTCAATCTAAATTGATTGTGTCCAGTGAAAATTCTGTCTGTCATTTGAAGCCAAAGTCTTACTAAGCGGGAACCCTGGCCGCCATTGCCTTGCCAGAGCCGACGCCCTTGTAGGTAGATCGTCTTTTTGTACCAGGGTAACAAGCTCCCTCCTCATAGGATTCCTTAGAAACCCGATGGGGTGACGGTTTAGCCGCTGACACCCGGTCCTGGAACAGGTAGTACTGGTTATCAGGATACCAGTAGCAGACTTTCAAAGAAAACCTGACCTGAAACAGAATGTGTATTACTGTCCAGAAAATGTATATTGCATCCAATTAACTTGGATGTCTGGCTTTTATTAATTTAAAAAAATACACACTTCAGAAATAAGTCGCAAAAAGGAAGTTGTTGGGTATCTTTGGACCTAAGACGATTTTGATATGACAAAAGTAATGGGTCAGTTTAAATCTTCAAATCTATTGAAATCTGGGAATTTCATCCTCATTTTGAAAATGAGCGAAGAAAGGTTTGGTAGCATTGCCATTAGTAACTACATTTTGTGGAAGGTTGCATTGACTCCACTTCGTAGGTAGTAAAGTTGTCGTTGGAGGAGATGATTCATGATCAATTTTGTCCGCTATAGTATGAAATGAATAATGCCAAACTTTGTTCAACAGGATCAAATCCAAACCATTGTTTTTTTGCACACACTTTTTGCAATTTTTTTTTTTTTTTTTTTTTTTGGTCACAAAATACACCTTGAATTTGCCATATATCTGTGAAATAACAACCAAATTTATTCAAATTTGTCCTAGAGGAAGCCTGGGGTATACTTTCTGTTGCCTAATGTCCATTGTCATTATATGAACAAGTCAATGTACATTATTCATTTGTAATTTTGAATTATTTTTTCAACAAAATTACCAAAAATTAAACAAGTAACTTGAATTTTATTTGAGAGGGGTGGACAATTAAGCTAGCCAGTGTTATTTTTATGAAAACTTGTAGCCTTGGCAAGAAGAAAATGAGTAATAAACAACTTTTAACTCACTTTGAAAAATTAACCCTCAGTTGACAAAAAGTGGCGCCTAATTGTGAAATGGGCCTAATGCCAAACTTTGTTCAACAGGATCAAATCCAAACCATTGTTTTTTGCACACACTTTTTGCAATACAAACAAGGCTCCACACAACATTAACTTGGATAGATGGCAATACAGGGGAGCTCTTTTGTTCGTAACCAATTGATTAAAACAGACAGGACCTCTATTAAAAGTATCACTATTTCAATGATGCATGTATATGCCCATGCATTAATGCACACGCAAACCCCTGAAATCAGAGCAAGGTCCACAAATTAATTGTTCGTAACATGCTTTTGAAGGTTTACCATAGTTTCAGAGGCAAAAGTCAGTATTCACCTGTACCCGGTTTGTAAAAATCCAAATATTTTTGTAAACAATTAATTTAAACTGGACATCTAAGTTAATTGGACGGACAGTAGTGCTTCAGGCATGCACACTCCAAATTCAATTATGTGTTTAATTTTAACAGGAGAAAAGATATGACTGTGCCTTTTGTTTCTCTGATCTATACTATATCATTAGGTTTCAACACGCTTTAACATGCTGATGCAAATATTCAATTCAAGCCAAGATGATGATGATGAAGATGATGAGGAGGAGGAGGAAGGTGATGATGAGGATGTGGAGGAGGCCGAAGGACAAGAAGATGGTGATGATGAGGATGAGGAAAATGATAGTTACGAGGAAGATGATGATTGATGTTTGTTGTTAGGGATTCATTAAGTGCAGCTAGCTGATTAAGAAATGCCAAAGATTGACTTGTAATTTAAGCATAAATATCATTATGCTCTGTCTTCCAATGTATTGTTATAGAGTCCACTGTTTAATACAGTTACCCATTTATACTGCATTGACTGCAGTAAATACAATGTAACATTTCAAATGTCCATTCTTGAAGAATGTTGTAGTTCATTTGAAAAATGTTCCTGTAACATGTTTAGTTTTTCACAACTGATAAATTGCAGGCCTTATTCAGGCAATAAATTTAAAAGTACTTGTCAAGCCAATGGTCTAGGAGGTCCAAATTGCCTTGCTCTAGTGAAGACTATAAACCAAATGCTACATATACTCCTGTCTTCGAGGAGTACAGAGTTTCATGATAGTTTTGTCTTAAGAAAAGATACTTCCTCTAAAATGTGGTATCATGCCCACACATATACAAACTTAAAAACAGCTTAGTCATGCCACTGCAGAGTGTCCAAAGAAAAAAAAAATTACCCTAAAAGTGCCTCCAATTTAATGTCTAAATAAATATTTATGCAAATTATATATATATATTCAAAGTTTTGTTTATTACTTTAGCTTTTCAATCAGCAAACCCCATTAAATATAGGTCCCAAATGACAGAGTTGTTCCTAATTGAATGAAGTTTGTGCTGAGTCGCAATTGGTCTCAAACTACACAGCTGTTTTCTTACTCGCATGGTAGCCAATACGGCAGCTACACTGTGGCTACTGTGGTAGCTGCTGCACAGTACACACTGGGCTAATTGCAAGGTAGTAGCTGCAAGACAGGGCCAGTGACATGTTACAGTACCTACCTCAATGGCTACCCTGTAGTTGCCCACTAGGTGGAGAGGTGGTGGATATGTTGTAGACAGTACCGGGGTAGACATGCAGCTACCTTGTAGCTACCTCAGTTACTACACTGCTTTTTTGATAGTGGACCGAATGCGGGCGCTATGCACATGTTCTCTGTTTAGCATTTTTTGGTAATTTTTTAGGAATATCATAAAATTAGAATTGGGCATCATCAAAACTCCCATATTCAAGCACATTTAATTAAAAAAATGCAAAATTATACCAAAAAAATATAAAAAAAGGCCATGAGGAATACCGCCAGCGCCAGAGCTGATATAACCACATAGCTTCGCAACGGTGCAGACGGCCGCTGTGTGTACACTATCCGTCCGGCAAAATGCACAGAATCCTGGCCGGTGAGTGTACATCTAGTGGGTAGGTAATCCATGTCTACTTGATGGTAGCTGCCTGACCACATGTGACCTCAGTGACTTCATGTGACCTTTGTCCCCATTCACAACCATGACGGCAGGTGATGTGCGTTCGGTAAAATTTTTAAAATTCTAATGACCACCGACTCATCCAAACAATGGCAATTGAATGTCTGCTAACATTCCACTAAAATCAAGTTACCTGTTCTTCTATGATGTCTTATATGTAATACCACTAGAAGTACTGTGCCAACAGTCATTTAAGATTAACTATGTTCCTTTAAATAAAGCCAATTGAAATGGGGCTTCACTAATTTTTGTTATTCCAAGGTTTGATTAGCTCACAACCATACTGTATTTACTGTTTCATTTTTGTACATAAAGATCATTGCCATAAATTGCATTTAACTATGAAGCTATTTCAAAAAAATTCAAGCATGCTGTACATCAAGTGAGTTTGATGAGCAAATTTCCACAATTTTTGTGGAATTTGTGACAATTTTGCTTTTCTGGGGAAAATAATTTTTTTGGGGGAAGTCATTACAAACAATGTTGACCTACCCCTTGAAAAAGTAGGTTCCTTTGCTTTCATGATCCTGTGCATGTATCGAATCATCACCTGTATTGCATACTTTAGAATTTACCCGGGGGGGGGGGCCTTGTATTCAAAGGTGATATGATGCGTGAATCAGAAACGTGTAAAACTGTATCTTTCCCAACAGGGTTGTACGCGCGTCCATCGATTAGGGTGTCAAAACAGCAAAATATGTACAAAGGGAGGTTTTTTCGTAACCCTGAATTGTGATGTACGCGAGATCAAAATTAATTTGTTTAATTTAGAAAAATTTATTACATTTTGATAAATCAAAAATTAATTGGTAAGGTTTGAAGTAAAGCAACATGATTAAAGCAGATAAATAGGGTATATTATCAACACAATCCTTGCTTACTTGTAGGGTGGCCAACACTGACAAAAAGACTTGTTTATGGTGCAAAAACAGCCAAAGTGGTTTGTTAGGGGAATATTTGTTTAAGGTCTGTGGCATACTTATTTATGAGCATTTGGAAGTCCATCGTTCACGCATCGATCCACCTTTGAATACAACTGCCCCCCGGGAGAATTTACAGAACGTTTCCTAGAAAGTCGGCAATGTAAACTTTACTGTGACATTCATGTCCTATAAATTTAAAGGAACGGATGATTTTTGAAGAACCATTCTGAAATCCAATTACACTATAAATTAAATACACTATAATGTTTATCTTATTGGCTACGACGTGATAAATCTGTATGTGAAAATAAAATAATTGCAATGCAAAATTGACGCATATACACCATTATTTTCATGCAAAAATAGAGTCACTAGTTGAACAACTGTTTACATCAGAAACAATAGAAATACTGAAAATAGGTCTGTATGTGAAATCGTTTGGGATCGGCAAAATAGAAGGCTATATAAAACGTTTGTGATAGCAATTTAAAAATACAACAGTATGTGAAATATGCATATGATGATTTTGAGGGATTTAAAAAATTCTACAAACAATAAGAACGTCCCATTGATCCAGTGGTTAGGACGGCCGACTCATGATCTTAAGGTTGCGGGTTCGAGCCCTGCTGCGTCCAATGTGTTGTGCACTTGGGGCAAAGGCATTTTACCTCGCTTGCCTCGTCGATAGGATTGTGCCCTTGCCCAGCTGCCGACCTAAGTGAATCGTATGATTGGGACGATTTCCTGTTGGCAGTGTAATTATATCCGGGCCGACAGTATTTTATTGTGACTTGCATTGTGACTTGAGTATCAAATCTCATCTTAAAAGCCAGAGGGTGATTTCCTGTATGCCCAGGTGAATAAAGGTTACTGATATTTGCCATGGAATTGAGACTGGGAATTGGCTTTAAAGGTGCAACGAGAGATTTCCAAACATGTCTCCCTAAAATGTGAAAATTCTGATTTTGGCACTAACCTTTCTATCAAAAATATTAAAAAAAAATATCCCCACCTGAAAGGATTAAACTGAGAACAGTTTCTTTGGTACAAATCGTAGAATTTCTAATTTCCTATATGAGCAAAACAACATTAGCTATGTTTTCTATGAAATTACTCACTTAAAATCACCTTTATTTTCATTTTTAGGTTTCTTGTGTAATCAAAAAAAGGTGGGAATCTATTGGGTGTCAACTATACGGATAACCACTAATATCACAGAAAATAAGGATGACTCGAAATCTCTGTGTGCACCTTTAATTGTCTTGATGTTTTAATTTTACACGTTGTTTTTGAGTAAAAGTATCATGTCCCAATTGCATTCTAACCCGATGATCATCAGAATTGATAAACACTTACAGTGGACGCCTTTGTATTATATGTTTTATAATTTGTTTATAGTTTTTATGTTAAGTTTAATTTAGTATCAACCTCTCAAACACTGAGGTTGATCATTATTATTTGCAATGTTTAAATTGTAGATCACTACAGATCTATGTAAAGATTTACCACAACTTGGATAATGGGTTTGTTTAGATTTATTATGCAACCGTTTTTAATAATGCTTTAATGCCACCACTAATGCAGTGCCAATAAAATTTCAGATATGGAACCTGTTTATGTTAGAATCTTTTGTACATGAAGAACAGTATTACCCAGGGGTTTCAAATGCCTGTGGTGTTTGGAAAGGAAGCCTCTAGGGAACCAAAAAGAATTTTAATTAAAAGGGATCTGCAAATCTATACCCCCTTTTTATCTTCCACAAAAGTGTTTAATCAAAAGAGGGTGGTGTGATTTTTTTGTTTGGTTGCCTTTTATTCCTGGCTAAAAAGACACATAGGAATTGCAATGTGTTCCATTTTGGGTTAGGTAACTTTGGGTTAGATGACTAAAAAGGTAACTTCCACCACATCCCAAATGTCCAATTTATACAAAACTTGGTCTGTGGATAGTGGTGCACTGTGTTATCACCATTGTCATATTAATGAGCTCATTTGCATATTTGCTGTGATTGGCTCATATATAAAAAAGTGAACTTTTTACCAGATACCAAGGTCCAATTCGATGAACCTGTATGTTGGTAGTGGTGCATGCAGTAACACCCATGCAATGGGTCATCACTAGTTGTGCATATTAAAGGCACTATCATTGATTGCTAACACAAAACTCATGACAAATCAGGTTTTTGCCTCTTTGTAACAAGTATAGGATATCCTTATACCCTGTAAGTGATAGTACCAAAAGCAGCCTAATAACGACCACATCAAGTATTTTAAGCATTTGTACGTCCGTACTGGACACTTACTACAATGCGTAAATGAATGGAGATTATATCTTTTAAACACTGCTGTTTTCTTCCTTTTTGGCAATTTTCAGTTGGTAAATATTCCTATGAAGAGTCCTACGCATTATCCGTCAACTATCAGTGCTCACCCGAACGGTTTGAAAATTTTCAAATGTGCAGGAATAGTAAGGATAATGGCATGAAAAAAATGACATGTGAAAAGGACCCTTACTGAAATCACTTCCATGAGTGAAACAGTTTGGAGTTTACATTGTAAAAACAGGAAGAGTTCCAGGGGGAAGTGGCAGTTTGTGGCAATTCTGGAAACAAGGAGGCTGACAGTACTGCCAGCATTACCCAAACTTGAAAAAACATGTTGTATCAGATCACAAGACCATTTGCTATGTATAGTGCTAATCCATTTTTCACTTGCCAGCTCAATATCTTACGACAAGCCTAAAGTTCAATGCCTGAATCACGGTGGTGTGGCAGGAGATTAGCCTCCGGGCTCACATATGGGAACAATGGTGAACAATAGGGCAACGATTCAGTTGGCTCTTCAAGCAAAATTAGTGGTCGTATAGGGAGCGGATATGATACCTGCGGACTATGATTACTTCACCAACCAGTCTGAATGCATTTTTTGAAGTGGGTTGCAAAACATG
Source organism: Ophioderma brevispina (assembly GCA_023653785.1). Lineage (NCBI taxonomy): Eukaryota > Metazoa > Echinodermata > Ophiuroidea > Amphilepidida > Ophiodermatidae > Ophioderma > Ophioderma brevispina. Next base: position 5,532 of record JAMKCH010013929.1, on the reverse strand, counting down.
CTAGATTACACTAAATTCTGTCAGGGATGAACACATCTTTTCGGTTCAAGAAATTGCGTTAAAACTGCCACCTCCCCCGGAACTCTTTTCGTTTTACAGAATGTAAACATCATAAATTGTTTCCAAACTCGGTATGTACATGTACGGATTCAGTACGGGTCTTTCATTATGTAATTTTTTTTCTATTGCCATTATGTCCCTGGTGAAGCTATTCCTGCACATTCAAAATATTTTCACTCTTGCGGGGATCAATGAGTTGTCTTAATAGGCTCCCTTGCAAGGGGGATCTGGCAAGTGAAACTTGCAAGAATTTTTTTCTAATTGGATTACGAAAATTTTGATGTGTTTAGGGCGACCAATTCCGGCTACTCTTCAAACAATGTGGAGACCAAAAAAATGTTTCCAGTTGGTATTGTTGATATAAAGCTCACAAATTTGACTATTATAAAAACAATATGATAAATATGAAATTGTATTCTTGATTTATGAAATTATGAGTGCCATTAAATAAAAAGCCTTCCAAAATTAACCGAGTTGATCTGATTGTTTTCTAGTATCAGTGAATACCAGGGAGTCTGTAATAATGGGAGAGGCAAACTCAACCAGCTGGGTGAGGCCTCGGTCGGCTGTCCTCCAGTCATTTGAGGGCAGTGTCAAAAGCCTGATGGACTTGATGAGGGACCTGATTGAATAAGAGTGGTCCAAATGTAACATTTACATGTTCGATGCCGCTATTAAAGAAGATAAAATCTAAGATATCAACTATGTTTATCTGATAAGTATTGTTTTTACTTTTTCTGTTTTTACGGTGATGAAGTCATGATTTCTTTGATAACTTGACCAGTGTGTGTTAAAAATCACGAGCCAATCGTGAAGGGGCTTCACTAGTGTAACGAAGGAATCATAACCATGCTATCCCACCAATGCGCGGGGGCGCTTTTGGGGCGCTATAAACACGGCGGTGAAATTCTTCATTTAAGAGGATTTCCTCGTTTTTGTGTCGCCTGCCTTTAAGGCAGGAAGACACACATAGGGATCACTTTGTCCACTGTTGGTTGTGGGTTGGGGTAAAGTGCAATAGTGTTCCTTCATGCAGGGCTACAAGGACCCTATAATTCTATATTTCCTTGTTTTTACCTCTCCCTATAATATCCTATAAGTTCCAAAATCCCTCTATTCCCCTAGATTTTTTTTTTCTCAAGTAATTGAAGATTGATGTTTGTTTGTAAGTTTGTTAACAGAACTGATGAAACTATGCATTCAGATACAAAATGTGATTACAAGGTGCTCTTAAAACAAGCATTACAAATTGGGTATCTCCAAACTTAATTAGCTGAGGGAAAGTAAAGAGTCAACTTTCATCAAGCCACTTGTCAATTTAGGACTTTGGATTTGGATGATGTTGGAGGTATAACCTTTTGTTAGGAGTAAATCAAAATTCTTGTGTCAGCAATACAAGGACCCCCTTCTGCTTAATATCATAGATGCTATACAGCAGTCAGAATTGGTAAACTACGATTGGGCTCTACGATTGGTTTGGTTGAGCTTGTGACAGCTGAGGATTGAAAACTCTACCCATTTAGAGGGGGTCATTTAGCAAACAAAAAAGATATTACTAATCTGAGGGAGGATTTCGCTTACAATAGGCATCTTTTTACCAGAAATTGTAGGGGTTGGGCCAAGATCCAGCAAGATCTTGGCCTTTTTAACCATGTTTTGAGGGAGTTTTGGGGGGGAAATGACAACTCTTGCACCAAAGGACCATATAGCTAACATGACATTATTTGGTATGAGGTTCAGATCTGTAGGTCAATGCAAAGTTCAAGGGCACATCCGTGAAATTGTATTCGTATTTATTTTCACTCTTAATCCCCTTGATTGCTACATATAAAAATATACCAACCTCCCTGCTTTGAAAACAAGTTCACTCCGGTTACTTTTATACACATTGACCAATTAGTTACTTGTTAAAAAAGACAGAAATCCAGGTAGACACAGATTGATCTTACAAGACCCGTATGGACCTTGACCTAAATTTGGTTAAAAACTATTAAAATGTCAGGTATGGTGAAATAAGGTGCTTATGACATCAAACTTTTTTTTTTTGTAAATCTACCAGCCCAAACCTCCTATGGGGTTGTACAAGATTGACCTTGAATGAGCCATATGGAGCTTTGACCCAATTTTGTCAAGTGCATTTCTTAGCAAATAAGGTACTATAAATTGCCACCCAAATATGCTCAAAAGAACCACGGGCTAAAGGACTTAGATGACCACAGAGAGACCTTATGAACCTATGTGACCTTGACCCATTTGAGAAGAACTTTCAAACAAACTTTCTTGAATGATACATGGTGTACAATGGTTAAAGCACTGAAATTGGACAGTGACTTACATTGAAAGTGTGATAAATAGCAGAGGTCTTACCACTTCTAAAATACACAACATTTGTGTTGCCAGATGTAGAGGTTTCAATGTATCCCAAATTGAATAAATTTGAACTTTTTGGAAAACATAAGCAACTTATTCCACAAAGCACATGTACAGCTTTGACATATGGATTTTGGTCAAGTGAAAATAAGGTCAAACTTCAATGAAATATTAGCGTTATATTGAATAATTACTCTTCAGAAAACCCGGATTCTTTAATACAGATGGCTGCAAGCTGGGATAGGTTCACAGTCAGGAAAGCTTTCCACTTCACCCCTCCCATTAATACCCACAACAGCCACCCAGACATGTGGGGGCAAAGATGCATACATTCCAGGCTTACAATACATTAAGATGTCATCATTCATGTTTAGCGATTGCACAGGGATCGACAGGTGAATGTATTGTGTCACAAATTGAGTTTGTAGTCCACAACTTTTTCCTCTAGCTTGATCTTTTAATCTCCTTTTCTTAACATTGTGGCCATGTAATATGTTGTGAGGTCAACACATTTCTTTTATGTTCTCTCCGGCCCACTCTCTGCTATGTTAAACAACCTGTCCACTTCAATCTTCTTGTTGACATGTTATGCCTTCATTTGTTGGCCCCCGCCACTTCTGTTGGGAATGGGGACTATAGAAATTGGCCTCCTTCGTCCGTGCGTGTGTGGGTGTCCCACGCACGCGTATCTTTTGGATCTAAGCCAGCGTGGGTGTCATCTTCGCAACATAATGTATCTCAAGTCGCGTTGCCTGGATCTGTGGGTCATGTGTCATGGTCAAAGGTCAAATATGTCCAAAATAGGGTTAAATTGCTACAAACCCTGTAAACACGATATCTTTTTTATCTAAGCAAGTGAGGGTGTCCATCTTCGCACCATAGATGTTGCTCAATTAGCGGCGATGAGTTCGGAGATGCGTCATGTGGCATGGGTCAAAAAGGTCAAATATGTCAAAAAATGGGTCAATTGGTCAAAAATGGGATATTGCCTATAACCTTGGCAATGTGGCATGATGATGAAAACGTGTTGGGTGGGGTCAAATTTCGTGCCAAAATTGAAGGTCCTTTCAAGGTCCTGCCGTGGTCATTCAAGGTCAAATGGAATTAAATTGCTATAGCCCTGGGTCAATTGTGGTAGATGATGAACTTGGTGGGTGTGCGTCACCTTCAGTGCCAAAAAATGGCAGGTCATTTAAGGGCATGCAGGGTCATTCAAGGGCAAAATGGAGAAACATGCATAACCCTTGTCAAATGTGCGTAGGATGATGAACTTGGTGGGTGTGTCAGCATTCAGTGCCAAAAAAGTTGAAAAGGTCATTTCAAGGTCATGTGGGTCTCAAGGTCAAATCACTATAAGTAGGTGGTAGGATGATGAAACCTAGTGGGTTGTGGGGAACATTCAGTGCCAAAAATTTGATGCCTTTTCAAGGTCATGTGGGGTTCCAAGGTTCAAATCATGGTAGTATGTTCATGAAAATGATGGGTTTGTATTGAGTAAGATTCATTGCCGAAAATTTGAAGGTCATTCAAGGTGAAGTAGGGGTCATCTAAGAGTCAAATTGAACTACAAATAGTTGTTGTCATGTAGTCAACTAATTGATACCGTAAATTGACTGCTATGGCAGCGCCTCACTGGTGAGAACAACTAATTATTTCCATCACACTTCTCCCGTGATCTGAACATATATTTCCCTCCATTTACTATCGCGACGGCGGGGGACCTTTGTGAGATCGGAAACAGCCTTGTTTGTTCTTTGTGTTGTGCTGTGTATGTATTGTGGATGGAGTCAATTTTTGAGTCAGTGTGCTTTGGGATGGTAAGCTTTGTGAGGAGTTTGTGTGAGTGATGCAGTGTGTGAAGCCAAAACTTTATTCCAACCTTGGTGAATGTGATTGCAATGTAAGGTGAAGATGAAAGGTGATGTATATGAGTTAGTGTTGTTGGCAATTTGATTTAACCTTGATTTGTCATCGAGTTCCAAATTTAGGCTTAAATTAATTAATAATAAGTTATAAGTCATAAGGAGAGGCAGAGTTAAGAATCTGTAAAAATTTCGTGTAGGGAATTAAGTGAATTTGTACATTGAATTGTGTGTGATGCTGGGACAGTGTTTAGAAAGGAAATGTTGAGCTGATTAGTCAGGTTCCTTAGTAATTTGTGTTGGATTTTATGGAGATTAGGAAAACTATACATTTCCGAAGCTTATGGTCACCAAATAAGGAAAATCAATGTTGGCATTTTTTTAAATTCCCCTAATGGCGGCCATTGGATTCACCCAAATGGCCGCCAATTTTGGCTTTCATATCTCGGATCTGAGAATCTTAGTAAGCATGATTCTGGTGTCAACCTTGTTTTAAGGGTCAGGAACTCAATAAGATCATTTATAACAACACCATACATTTGGTTTTGGCAGCCAGATTAAATTTCAAAAGGGCCGCCAAATAGAGTCGCTACCCATATCCCGGTTTCGAGACTGGTAGAGGCATGATTCAGTGGTTTTATCAAGGTTTCCAGGTCTAGAAATTCAATAAATATTTTGATAAAAAAACATTGGATCAATTTGATATGGCAGCCATCTTAAATTTCATATGGCGCTATAGCAGTATAGTGTTTGACAGACCGAGTTGGAAATTGCAAAAATACGTATAATGTGCAAATTGAAGTCTTGCTAGTGTGTAACTTGCCTGAAGGAACTATTATCTGGTAATATCCAGTTGTTTTTCCAAAAGCTCAAAATTTTAAGCTGTGGCCAAGATGGCCACCTTATATATGTTTAGTTACCTCATCCAGAAGAATAATTAAAATCTGTAATTATAAATCGGAGCTATAGGTCTTTGACAATTAGAAAGTATCTGATAATATTGCGTCCGATCAACATGCCTCCAATTTCAAGAGGGGGCCCATATTGCCATCGTATAAGATTTTTTAAACTCTCAATTGCCATACCATGTTGTATAGTGGGTTAGATCATCGATAAATGTGTTATACACACAATACAAACATCATTTGATATAATGCCGATTATTAATGAAAAAGTGTTACAAATAAAAAGGCATTCTGTTTGGCCTTACACGATAATATGATAGATTAAGGAGTAATAC
>JAMKCH010013928.1:0-44418 GCA_023653785.1 Ophioderma brevispina | reverse complement strand
GTTGGGGTATCCACAATTGCTGAGTGCCCTAGTGATGTTATCCTCTTCCTAGGGGGGGGTTCTTGTCCACATCCTCTGACGCATCTATCTTTCCTATCCAACAAAGTGCGGATAAGGCCCAACTTATTCTGTAAAGGGTGGTGTAGAGAGAATTTAGATACTGTCGTGTGGGTTGCTTTTTCTGTAACAGTAGCTTGACTGAACCATCAGCTTTCCTGACAATTAGTGTGTCCAGGAACGGTATGGAGCCATCTTTCGCTCTTTCGTAGGTGAATTTTATACTTCCCGTGGATCTGTGTTTGTTTATGTGCTCTTGTGAAATTTGTCACCTGATTTTCCTTCACTATCGCCAAAATGTCATCCACATACATTTTCCAGAGGCGTGGTTTAACAATCTAAGGTGCGTAGCAATGTCTCTTGCTCCAAAAACTCCATATAGAGATTAGCTGTTTATTGGGGAAGCAGGACTACCCATCGCCGCTCCAAAAAGCTGTTGATAGATATCTTAAAATAGATATTACTACAGCATAATGCATAAACAAACTTGCACTAGCTGACCAATTGGAATTCACATAAATTATCATCTCTAATTGCATCGCTTCACATATATACTTCATAGGGGAACTCCCCATATTGTGGGGCAATGTTTTGATCTCACACGCCGAACAGGTTGAACTCATTTTCTAGTTTATATCTTGTGGAATTCCCCTTCTCACCCCTAGTGCAATCTATCTAACCAGTGCACCTTGTACAAACCACACTAGGGATCCCCTGGGCTCTCTTTTTTTTATCATTAACAAAGTACTTTTCCCGTGAGAAATCTTTAAAATTTTAAAAAAAGAAAAATTTAAAAATTATATCTTTAATCAGAAAATGGAGGATATCAGTCCGCTTTTATTGTAGTAAGATCAAACTCAATAATTGTTACACAGCTTGATAGTCTTTTGAAATAAACTACATAATGTTCCTTTTGCATTTATGTATAATTTAAGCAACTAGAGATATGTCTTAAAGTCATTAACATAGCTTTGGTACTTATCACCAACCAAAAAGAGGTTATGGTATGTTATATATAAACTCATTGGCCGGCGGACAGTATATAGAATGGTTATTGATTATTTCGGATTATTGAGAATGAAATATGGCCTATTTTGTGCGTATGTGACATAATCGAGCGCATGTGTATAATGCAACAATAAAACGGGTGAAAACGTCAATAAAGTAAATTAGTACTAGGATCTGCGTCCTATTTATAAACAAGGCCGGTTCTCGAACCACAAGTCTCGCCTGCTTTCGCACTATTGTAAGACAAAAAGCAGCACAACAGAGTGCACCTGTGCGAGTCACAGGGTGTCCCCAAAAAAGTTGTGCAAACCAGATAAAACTCCCAATTTCTTAACTATTTACTTCCACTATTCCATTTGACCCCAGCCCTAGGGGTCACAACATTTTCCATTGTGGAGATATTCATCTTGCAAGTTGAACCCCCACCCCCCCCAGCAAAGTCAGAGATGTTTAGGAGTAGCCACCCTGGTTTTGCATTTATTGTATTCTTTACTTCCTGCTCTTTCATTTGACAAACACCACCCCCATGGGTCACACATTTTCCATTGGGGAATATCTAATCATGAGAAGGTCTCAACAGAGCATAACTAACTAAGATGTTTTAGGAGTCCACCCCCGGTTGCATTTTGATAGTATTCTATACCTCACTTCTTTCATTTGACAAAACCACCCTAGGGGTCACAACATTTTTCCGTTGTGGAGATATTATCTTGAAAATCCCCCACATGAGCACAAGTACGAGATGTTTAGGAGTACAGCACCCCCGGGTTTGCATTTATAGTATTCTCTACTTCTCACTCTTTCATTTGATACACCATAGAGGTCACAACATCTTCCGTTTGGGAGATTTAATTTGAAATGTCCCCGAACATAATCATAACCAAGAGAATGGTTAGGAGTAGCACCCCCCCGGGTTTGCATTTATCGTATTCTTATTTATTTCCTGCTCTTTTCATTTGGCACCACCACCAGGTCCCACACATTTCCATTGTAAGATATATTAATCATGAAAAGTCATGCCAAAAATACTCCCTTAAAATTCACTAAAGTAAAATATGAAAATTTATTCAATTTGGCAACACTATTTTGGAAAAATCTGTGACCACAATTTTAAAAATTTGAAGGTCGCCTACGGTGTCCAGACGTGTGAATGGCGCAATTTTTGCATATTTTCACATTTCCAAGAATTTAAACAGACTGGCAACCCAAAAGACTGACGCAAACTAGAAAACCATTTCAAATGAAACATGGGCACTGATCTAGCTATAATCTATTGATTAATACCTTTGTTGTGTTGTACTCCCCCCCCCCCCCCCCTTTTGCATAAGTCTCTTTGTTTTGTACACCACCAAATCACACACACCATTACGCCAAATAACAACATGCTGACCTCATTTTATTGTAAGGTAAACACTCTGATCTCAAATTCTTTTTGAAGGTGTTATATTTCACACTGACCATTGACACCCGAGAAAATTTGGTTGAAATGGCCCAAGCATTTAGCATTAGTTGCAATTTTAAAATAATCAAAGAATCCCCTTTAAGTGGCCCACTTGCATTTGACCACAAGGTTTAAAAATTATTCACACAAAAGATGTTACCAATAGTCGTCTCATTTCGCGAAGGAATTTTGCATATCCAATGTCCATTTATGCTATAACAACAACAGCAATACCATAGTTGATTAGATCAATTGCATCACACAATGCCCCTTTAAAGTTGTATCCCTTGCACTTTGGCCGCAATTGTGATTCATACAAATATGTAACGGTCATAGAATTCTCATTAGCGAAGGAATTTTGCATGATCCAATGTACCATTTTCATTGATACAAAGCAATTATGCATATTTAATAGATCATTGTTAATCAAAATGCCCTGCTTTAAATCGGCCCACATGCACTTTGACCCATTATATTCCCCCAAAAGATGCCATGGCATAGTATTACTTTCAGCAGCGAAGGATTTTGCCTATCCGATGGACGGTTCAGAGATCAGAATTACCATATTTAATTAGCTCATTGCATACCTAAGCCGCTTGTATCACACACGCTCAAATTGGAAAAAAGAATGCGCCCCGATGAAAAGCTTTCATGCAGTGAAGAATTTTTCCGTATCCAAGTACCGTTTTCAAAATTATAGCATACCGCCGGTTTTTGCATATTAATGTAGCTCATTGCATACTTAAAATTTGCCCGAAATACGCCCGAAATCTAATCATTCGAGAACTCTCCAGCCCGCTCCCTTCCACCACGATACATCGATTATAACCCTACGGAACTCCAGAAAACTTGTACACAAGCCTTGCGGGATTTTCGTTAATAATGCAAATTAGATCTTATTGCATATTTACGCCCAAAATCTAATCAGGTTCAGAACTCTTTGGACCTCGCTTCTTTCCACCAAGTTACCATCATCGTAGCCTTAACGAACGGACTCCATATAAAAAAATGTACACAAGCCCGTGGAACACGAACGTCAGGCAGACAGACAGCAAAGGACAGACAGAGACCATCGGACAACATACAGACAAGACAGAGCAGAAAAGTGATTCCTAAGTCTCTGCGGAACAAAGTTCAGGCGGACAATAAAAGGAATAACGCAACCCCATATAAATAATTTGTTCTAAGTAAAGTATTTTACCATATCAAAGTATAATTTCAGATGCAAAGAAGTGCTAGTGATAAATACAAAATTTCACACAAAGCTAGATTTCATACACACGGGCCCACGCGCTTAAAGCTGGCGACAGATCCATTCCACAGGTAGTTGTGACCTCAGCAGAATACTAGATTGATATTGATTTATATTTTCACGAATAGTGAATCCACATTACACCAGGTCAATAGCCCCCCATTCATTTCCTCAGTGATATAACAAAGAATACCGTCCACTAATCTCTGATGTCACAATCACAAAGAAGGCATTGTTTCGGATCCCTCTTTGTCATTGAATAAATCCCAAAAGATTGTGTTTTGGGACCAATCCACGTTTAGATTTAAAATTAAATCTTTACATTTAAATTCGAATCTAAAAGATTTAATTAACTGAAAAATGGGTTGGTAAATCACCAATCTTTTGGGATTATTATTCTTAGATCGATTCTGCACTTAAAGGCGGATCGAGATTTAATTCTATTTCTTTGTTTAGTGATACAATAGCCATTTAGAACTAAAGATAGTCACCTAAAATGCTTAATCCACAGTTTAAAGATGAATCGGTTTCTTCGTTTTCATGCCGTAAAATTTATTGCACAGGTATAACAGGGCCATAGGCTACCGGTATAAAAACATTCCGGATCCGGCATTTTATAATAAAGTTGTGATTTTTACATGAAGGACTTCGATTTGCGATTAGTTATTTCAAACAGTGATTATAGTACACGGACAAAGGGCATTATGTAGATTAAGTGCGGCCCTCAATCGGGAAATCTCCTGAGTAAACCTTAAGTTCGTTAGTTTTTAATCTAGGAAATTTAGAGAGTCGCCCTTCCCCTGCACAGTTGACGGCACACAGGATTCACCCACCCCATTTCCGTGCGAACATTTGCAAAAATACCACTATCAAATTGAATGCCGTCCTGTCATGCAAGCGACTATTTATGCGGAATTGCCACAACTGCTACCCCCGGAAACTCTTCCTGTTTCTACTGTTTTTACAGCATAGAATGTTAAGCATTCCAACTTGTTTTCAAACTCGTGGAAGTGAGTTCAGTAAGGGTCCTTTTCATTATGTCATTTTTTTCATGCCATTAGTCCTTACAAACGTGAGTGCCCGATAGCTAATGTTTTTGTCCGATATTTCAGATCTGACAGGGGGTAAATGTGTCTGTCCGACCCTGTCAAATCGTCGGCTAAAGATGATGGTTTATATGATAATGAGCGAAAGATGAAAAATTTTGGTGGACCAATATAAAGGAGCAACGAGGGATTCACATATAATAGGTGTCCCTGAAAGTGTGAAAATTCAGATTTTGCACTAATGTAAAGCTTAAAAAATATTCCTCACGTGAAAAGGATTAAGCTGAAGATTATTCTTTAGTACATAAATTGTGAAATTTCTAATTTTACTATAGGATAAGGAACAATTACTAAATTCAGCCTATGTTTCTGTATATTGGGAGGGAGCAAATGAAAATCGCCTTTTGTTTTCAACTTCAAGGTTTATTCCGTCAATGCATGCAGAATTCGTAGGGAGGGGGCAACTATGGCAATCTTTCCGAATTTAAAAAGGGATTGCCTGTTGGGAGAAGTTGGCTTTCCTCATGATTTTGGCAATATCTTGTCGCCAGCAGTGACGTCACGGTGGACCAGCATACCCGTGAGGTTTATTCCGTTATTGCGTTAAACAAGCTTTATTCCGTGCATTGAGTTAGGGGTCAAATGACGTCATGGGTGGCCAAGTAAGACATTCCGTGATTTGGTCTTAGTGCTCAGTAGGCCTATAGTCGTAAGATTAGATCTATAGCTTTAAAAAATTCAAATTTATCACTATCACCAAAGACCCCCATATTCTTTTGAAAAAAGGGAACATTTTTTACTGAGAAGACCTCAACTTTCATGACTCTGTAGAGATTTGTAATTTGAATATTTGAAAAACCAGAAACCCATTGGGGTGAAAATTTGCCAAATTTAATTGCCCAATAATCCCAGTTATGGGAAGTTTGGAAGTAATATAGTAAGAATTCTAGTCAAATGCTTTGCTTAAGAAAGTAGGGGGTCACAAGGGGTCAAGCCCCATTGAATGCAATGGACGTTGACCTTCGGTGACCGAGACATCGGCATACTAAGATTTTAGACAGTCAAAAATATTCCTTATTTAAGCCTATGAACTCCATCACCACTTGCACAATTTGTTCCCTCTAAATCGCAGCAACTTTAAATTTGACCCTGTACAATGGAAATTGACCCTTTTTATGATTTTGATGTTTTTCGCCTATAACTCTTAAACTTTACGTTGTAGATAGTATTAAAAACCATACCTTTCCTGAAATTCGTGTGGTTTAGACAACTGACCATGGTTATACTTTTAACCTGATTGATCAATTTAAAAATGTGACCCCTGTACAAACATTGTCTCGGCCCCTCTCCTTAAGGGCAGTGTGACCCTTGAGTTTCCGAGTATCTATTTTGGTTTGTAAACTTTGCAAATTATTTGATTATTGTAGGTCAAAGATACATTTCTCAGAACGAAAATTGGACGATGAACCCGCGATGGCATAGATTAATGTAAAAACTTTCGTATTTGAGACAAATACTAAAAAAATAGGATTTGACCCAACAATTTTCAGACAGCATAACAAAAACAATTGAATTTTCATGATTTTTTATGTTATTTTTTAGAAACAAAACAAATTTGTCTGGACGGTTTTTTCATTTTTAAAAATAGAGCTACTTTCGAAATATAAGGAAAAATTTCACAAAAGTGTGATTTTTATTTCTTTATCCGCCAAATTGAGTATATATTGGAGAATATCTTTAGTTAGAAATCGAAAAAAAATGAAAAATTTAGAAAACCGTCCCTAGAGAAGCGATTGATATCGTAGACAGTTAAACCTTACCTTTTACTTTCGGTAATTTTTTGGAGTTATCTTTGTCTAAAATTTGCAATTTTGCGAAAATTGAACATTGAGAAATCCGTGGTTTAAGTCAAAAAGTGCTTTCACGCCATTTCAGCTGTCTCCTTTCTCAAATAACTTTATCGTTGAACTTCAAAATTGAGTATGTTGTGCACGTGATGAAAATACATCTTTATATGCACTATTGATAACATTTTTTGTCTCTAACTCAGAAATTCGAAACACATTTACATTCATCGGGTCTAAATTAGCGCTTGTTTACATTTCAAATATTATTTTTTTCGTTTTTCCCTTTTTTTTTCCAAGATTGCGGTGGTTTTCGCGCAAAAAGTACATTAAAACACGCGGACGCTTCATTACGGGCAGTGCAAAAATTTTCACCGCGCGTCGCGATGGTGCGCCTTGCGTTTGACGGCGTGAAATGTGCTTAAAATTCCCGCCGTTAGACCAAGCGTTGTTTTTGTCACTTTAAATGGTCAAATTCTGTTTTAAAAAAAATCAGCAAAAAATACAGCTGAGTATTGTCTAGCAGTGGATAACCTTTGGTGGCAACTATAGAACACAGTTTGTGTTTAAATGGTGTAAAATCAGAAATTCGGTAAAACAAAAAAGCCCCGGTGACACTGTCCTTAAGGCACCTTTGCAGCATTTAAAATAACGTTTCAAGGGGTTCTGGTCAACATATTTAATCACTCAAACCTTTTGTAACTTGAGATGTGTACAAATGTCTGTTAAGCTCCCCGGTTATAACCACAACATAATCACAACTGCTTTTTTTAACTCAATAATTCAATTACTTTACTTCCAATCTGTATGCTAGAAAATGTACAACTTAAGTCCATTTTTTAAAAAATCCAGTGGTTATGTTTATGCATGATCTGTTTTGTAAAAGGGGATCCGTGAAAAAAATTTTTAGAACATAGGCCGTCCTCTTTGAAAAATGGTTCCCTCCCCTCCCCTATACAATGTTGGGCCACCTCATGTACTCAACATCCTTGTCACTCTCACTTCTCTCAACATTGATTGATAGGGGTGGGGAGGTAGGTTTTGAGAGACAAGTTTCTCGTCTCATGTTAAATCATTTAAAACATGGCATCAGTCAAAAAATTGTAAAATAGACCGCATATTTTAATACTGAGTGATTAGTGTTCTAACAACTTTTTCCCGTATTGTAGTTTTAATCTACAATAATGGTATATTTATGCTCTACAAAGTGCCAGGATTTATAATACTTTGGAGGAGCTTGAAAGCTGAACTTTTTGCTGTGTCTTTTAAGCCAAAAGAGCTTCAGTTTTTGGAATCAAAACTTGGATTCCAGTTTGTGGTCCTATATGAGGACATTAGCGACAGACTGATGGTGGTAGAATACCTGATTGTAATGCAGAATATTAGTGTCGTCGAGGGAAAACCCCGTCGTCTTGAACTGCTGGACAAAATTCCCTTCAAGACTGAGAAGATATATTACCTGAAGATTTTTAAGTGTGACTTTGCATGCTGTCATTTTGGAGTCTTCGCTGTGAGGACATATCATCGTTGAGCTGCAACGCTTCTTGTAACTGTGCACACTAGAGGACTTGAAATATTAAGTATCTTAGTTTATAAAGTCATGTAAAGTTATGTAATTTTGTTTTGGACATACCAAATTCTTGAACCAATCTGATTAAATCAATAAATCTGTGTTATATCACTTGTGCACAAGGCTCATTTGTTTGTGTTTAAAAGGTATTTCTGACATTTGACTTTTACGAGACGTCATAACACAGTCTTTATTTTAGAGTTTCAAGCGGCCGTAATGATATATTATGAATTTAGAAAAAGGTGACCTATATGCATGATTTTATTAGAATCTTTGTTACAGGTCTTATAGAAGACACAAAATGGCTAAATTGTCTGCGCTTTTTGTTTGTACCGTAGTCCCGATAGTTTGTCAATAATAACATGTATACCTTGAAGTATATACATATCCTGTCTGTGCAGAACTTTAATGAAAGGGGATAATAAGGTGATACATGCCATCCACTGCAAAGTCGTGAGAAAATCAGTTTGGAAGCAAAAGATGAACAACGTTGGAATAACATCTTCCAGAAAGCGTCCAAAGGTTTTGAATTATTCAAACCTAAATTGGGAGAGATAAAACGTACCATCAAACAAATTCTCAAAAATGACCAATAGTCAGCCATATAGTCGGCTATAGTCGGCCATTGGTTGTCCAAGGTAATATGCCAAATCTTTCAAAGTGAATCAAGCTGAAAAATCAGATCTTACATTAAAATCCATGACTTATAATTTACCAGAAACTTTTATAGTTTTGCAGTCAAATTGGTATTGATTTTTTTTTTCCACCATCACCAGTCTTCACCAGAATTGGGGAAAGAGGGTCAATGTAAAATGCAAACTTTGAAATAACACCCAAATCCTCTTTCATGTGTTCAACAATTGTAAAACATCATCACAGCTGGAACGTTATATATGGTGACACTATAGTTTTATCGTCTAATAAAAAATACGAAACAACTTAAAAATATAGGGCGATCTTCCTGTATTACCTTGACTGCGTCTTACTCGCCCACACACCATCATGCTTGCTGTCCAAAGACTGATACCATTATTATTAACAATACCAAAACGTCCATTCATATCAAAGACCTTAATGTTCCATATGAAACCAACATTCAAAAGGCCATGAGCATACTACTAGACATCTGCAATGGTACACTGCTTAGAGGTGAAAAACCAAAGGAATGGTCCCTCAGTGGAATAGTACCAATTCCCAAGAAAGGTGATCTCAGCAAGGCATCAAACTATAGGGGCATTAGCTTAACATCTATAGCAGCAAAGATCTTCAACCGCCTGATACTCAACCGCATTCGACCTCACATCGAGCCTCTCTTAGACCAAACCAAAATGGTTTTCGCGCTGAACGCTCAACAACTTCCCACATCCTGGCCTTACGAAGACTTATTGAAGGAATCAAGGACAAGAATCTTGACTGTGTCATCACCTTTATAGACTTCAAGAAGGCCTTTGATTCAGTGCACCGATGTAAGATGCTCACGATTCTCACTGCCTATGGGATTCCAAATGCCATTGTTGAAGCAATTAACATCATGTACAGTGGCACAAAAGCGGTTGTTCAATCACCAGATGGTGAAACCGAGGCCTTTGAGATTTTAGCAGGAGTGCTCCAAGGCGATACTTTAGCACCATATCTATTCATCATTGTGCTGGACTATGTGATGAGAATGGTAATCAGAGGAGACAAGGACACGCTGGGCTTCACAGTAACACCACAAAGAAGTCGAAGGCACCCTGCAGAAGCCATTACTGACCTAGATTTTGCAGACGACATTGCCTTGCTATCTGACACACTACAACAAGCTCAAGAATTACTGGCCAGAGTTGAGAATGCTGCTGCAACAGTTGGTCTTATGATGAATGCTTCTAAAACTAATTCATGACATATAACATCAAGGCCGATGGCACTCTGTCCACAATAGAAGGGAGCCAACTAGACCAGGTTCAGGACTTCCAATACCTTGGTTCTTGGGTGGATGAGTCAGAAGAGGATTTTCATGTCCGGAAAGCCTTGCATGAAAGCTTGTAATAATATGCGTACTCTCTGGAAATCCAACTTACCAGACGCTCAAGAGTAGCTTATTCATGAATTGTTGAAAGTATTCTACTGTATGGGCCAGAAGATGGACACTCACAGAACACCTGAGGCCAGGCTAGATGGATGCTATACCAGACTTTTAATGATGGTACAAAACCTCACTGGAGAGATCACCCTACCAGGGATGTAATATATTACCCAAACTGTCTGAATAGTGAGAGGTCGGCGCCTGAATTTTGCTGCTCATTGTGCTAGACGGCTAGACGAACCAGTCTCACGTCTTGTGTTCTGGAAGCCCACACAAGGAAAAACGTGCACAGGGAAGACCAAGGCTGACAGTACCCCGTACTTTCTTGCTCAGGATGCTGGCATTGAACAAAAGTGTCTTGGTGTGAAAACCTTCAGTCCCATATCATCCAGGAAGGGTATGTCATCTTAAAGGCTGAATCAGAGATTTTTCTTCTTTTAGAACTAAAGATAGTCACCTAAAGTGCACAATCCAAAGTTTGAGATGAATCGGATTTTTTGTTTTGATGCAATAAACATTTATGTGTAGTATAACAGTGACACAGGATACTGTGTGCAACCAAAATTCCGCATCCGAAATTTTATAACAAAGTTGTGAGTTCTATATGAAGGACTTCGATTTGAGCTTAGCTATTTCACACAGTGATTAGTATATGGACAAGCATTATGTACATGCTAAAAAACACACGATTTTGGTGGAAAATTTAGGGCGCCCTCCTCGGGAGATTTCTGAGTCAGACTTTAACTGCATTGAAATAGGTTCCATAGGGTTGGGTACAGCTGACAAATGGTTGAGTGAAATATTCAAATTTATTACTTGCAAATCTAGTACAAAGAAGCTATTTGCCTATGATGGGCCTAACCGGGATAATTCGGCCTCATATATGAAGATTTAATCCTTCCTTTTCATTCATAAAGGAAGTGGTTATTTTCGTATGTGTTTTAGATTTAACTGTTTAGTTCTTGTATATTGGCTGTTGTTTCCCTCGTCTGCCTGCTGTTCTCGTATTCGGCTACCATATCAAAAGTCCCTTACGAACACCGACACTCATTTTCATCATAGTTGGCATATTTTCACCTTATATGATCACAGGCATATTCCCTAACTGCCAAAACCAGATTTCTATGAATTTGTTTGTATTCTAGTAAAATCAACCACTGATAGTGCCTTTAACTCCAAACATTATTGTTCTCGGAAAAGGAATAGCTAATCCGGTCTTTACGATGACAGTTTACTGGTTACCTGTGTAGGTAGTTTCAGAAAGGGATGTTTTCAATAGCGCCGTCATGGCCACGAGAGGGCTCCCCACATAACTAACGTCTTTGGTCTTTAGTCTACACTTCAATGTATTGACAAATTATAAATGGCTATTTTTTCCCTGAAATGCATGGTACATCGCCTTTGTAAAATCGGTATTGGGATAAAACAGCAGTATTCGAACATATGCTGTTTTCATTGTACGACGTACGACGTAAGCATCAGTATTGTTAAAAGATTTTCTTGAATATGTATGGACATTGAATATAGAGTTGTCCAAGATTAAACATGAGCTTAGAAAAGGTTATGAATATCACACTTACAACTGATCCGTCATCGAACAACCCTTATGGGAATGGAACGACTGCTATCAGCAATTCCACGGAACCGCTTGTGCCAGGACGTTTTATACCATACGTTATATGGTTGATTCTTATGGCATGTATTGGCACTGTAGAGAAATCTTCTGGTGATATTTCTGTTGTTGTTAACAAGAAACTTCGAGTCATTAGCAATATCTTCGTCGTCAATCTGGCATTTGCTGATGTGTTCGTTACTACCATCATTGATCCATTTGCGGTGGTCGCTGTTTTTAATAACGGTCAGTACTTTTTACCACCATCCTGCTTTGTGCATTGGACTTGGTGCATCGTGTCACTTGTTGTGCTTGCTCCATCTGGACAATCGTTGCAATATCATTTGAAAGGTACGTTCACATATGCCACCCAGCAGTTTATCCAAAGATCTTCAACTGGCGATCAGCCCCTATTATCTTAATATGTCTTTGGATCATTGCAGCAGCTATTGCCTTACCTTACTTTGAAGTTTTTGGCTGGGGTATCTATGGATATTTCCCCAAGGGTCGCATCTGTACCTGTATTTTCAATGTAAGCTACTTCTACGCCTGGTATCTCATTGGCTTGGAATTAGTTCTGCCGATGATAATTATCCCCTACTGTTACATTCAAATCTATCTTGTGGTCAGGAAGTCGCGACGTCGTCTGCTCAAACACAGCGCTGTAGTAAATAACAGAAAATGGAAGGGATCTGATATAAGAACATTGAAAATGGTGGTAACAATCTGGGTAGTTTTTATGACAATGTGGGCCCCGTACACCACCAATGTGCTCTTTGATATCAACGCCGCTTGGCCCGGTTTGTTCTTTATGACAGCCGTTGCTTTTTGTCTCTCAAACAGCTCGATTAACTTCATAATCTATGGCATTATGAACGACAACTTTCGCCATGCTTATAGAACCATCTTCAACAAAGTATTTTCTTGCATTAATCGAAACAACGATGATATGTGTTGTGATGAGAGGTCTATCGAATCAAGCAACCGTAATAGAACTGCAATCCAAGGTTTGACAATCACACTCAGTTCATATTTTGATTCCACAGATCATTCAAAGAACCACACTTTTGAAAACCCGAATATCACTTCCAACATTTATGAATAACAATACAAATAGTACCTCTTATACCTCACGCTGATTTATCCAGATATCAAATCCTACTGAAAAGTCAGCATCAGTGGCGTAAATTTCTTGTCGACATTGGGGGGGATGGGGCATGATGAAAATTTTAGAATGAACCGGAATTTGTTGAAAAGATCCATCAGTAGCACATGTGCGCGCGACAGCGCGCGAAAAATTTTGCTATTTAGAAGCTAAAATCGCTAAATGTAATTGTTAATTAGAACAAAATGCGCGCGAAGCGCGCTAAAATTTGCTGTTTTTAAACTATTATGGTAAAATATGAGGTTATTTTGGGCCAAAAACACATGAACGGGCATCAACATGGGGGGGATGATCGTATTGACATCCCCCTCATCAAAATATTGGGGGGGATATATCCCCCCCATCCCCCCCGGGATTTACGCCTATGGTCAGCACCCTTAAAAGTGGAGACGCGATCAATGCCCGATTCTTCATATGATGATTTCTCGGCCTAAAATTCACTGGGGTAATGAGAAAAATATGAACTTTCTTCTGATACCAAATCTCAACGAGGTTTTTGACCAGGTCACACATCTTTAAGTTTAAACCTGAGACAGACACATTCTGTGGTGATATGTATTGTTTACATGGAAATAATAGAGATTATTAAACTGTGCTTTTTAAACTTCACATCATGCGATTGATCCCCAATTTGATCGATCACTGTGGTCACAATGTAAAAAGCCTAAACACAAACGAATGTCGTCAATATAGCTAAACCGAGTGTGACAAACAAATTACTGTCCATTGAATTAGCTTAGACCCTTGGTTTTTAATTAATATTAGAGAAGGTATTAGTATCGGAGAAAAATCGTGAAAGAAAAGTTGGTATTCATCTAATACCCAACAAGATTTTGATGGAGCGTGCTGAAAAGTATTTCTTCACACCCAATTCTATTCAATTTCTGCTATTTTTGGCCATCAATCAGCAAGGAATCAGAACCAGCAGAATATTCGTAACGAGCATAAACTTTTTCAGGAATGTTCATTATTAGATAGGTGTGTGTAAAACGAGGCATCGCTCTTTGACAGTAGAAAACATTGATCGATATCATCAACAATGCTTGTAATGTATAAATAGCGTATATTTTATTCGCGGATTTTGAATGTAGTCTATATGCCCTGCTGATAACTTTTGTGTTATTCATGGTGTGTTTATATATGATGCCAAGGGGGTGAAGCCCATTCAAAACCAGTCGTCCGTGCTGGGCACTGACATTTTGAATATTGCACGGAATAATTATTAGTTTGGGTGCGTGTAAACACATACTGTCAATTCGATACAAACAATCCGGCAAAATATCACAGTGTGGATGTTGGGTGCTATTGGGTGTTAAATTTTGTCCTACCCATGGCCACACAACGAATGAAATGACACGTCAGTCGTCTTGATTTAATTAAACCGCCTCAATGAATACATCTTTTCACCTAAGCGCGCATTGCAGTATGAGAAAAAAAGTAGGATCTGATCACAATGATCCATGTGCACTATTATTACACTGGCCACATTAACAAACATACATCATTTGTATCACTACCGATTAGTGTAATGCAAAGCGGCACCCACCGTATGTGGAAGAAGCGGAGCAGCCATTGCTTTTATTGTTGGTAACTCTAGGTTTCTTGTGGTCGGCAAAACAGGCGAGACGATGAAGTTCTAAAGAGTAGTAAAGTTTTGCTCTCATCTATTAGAACTCTTGTATGATGCGACATCAAGTTCAAAATGCCAACCTTTGCCCCTGGTCTACTGACGTAATCGAGGTGCCAGGGACATCACATACAGCTAAAACACTCTTAAATGGCTATTTATACTGATTGAGCCGAATTTAAAAGCACAAGCCCTAAAGGTGCTTCACGCATACCGGCGGACAGCGCTTTGTTTCACACGGCACATCGTCTATACAAAAAAAATATTGTCGCTCAAACGATATACAAATAAATACATCTTTATATTAGGCCTTAAGAAAAGATGAGACCATATGCAGAAGGTCATTGTCCGACCAAGGTCTTCTGGTCCGCGATATTGATTGCAGTGGGCATCGCTATCGATAGTCGCGTCCTACCTCGTATGTATAATACAAAGCCACCTCACACGTTCATTGTTTAATGGTACAGGACGATGGACAGATCATTGCAACTTTGAGGGGAGAAAAAAGGGTCAAAATTGCATAGATTTGTAGCTAAAATTCCATCCATATGTTTTGAAATTTAAAAAAATCCTGTTGGGTAAATTAGTGAATACAAACTTTTTTCCTTTCCGATTTTTTCCCTCCCGACACTCTACCTTCTCTATATTATTAAAAACCGAGGGTCTAAGCTAATTGAATGAGCAGTAATTGGAAATTATATGGTTATATAGCAAACAAGGTAACATTGAACATTGTAAAAAAGTTGAGTGAGAACTTGTATAGTCTGTGATCAAACTTCGAAGCCATGCATGTTAGGGTGGCAAGGACGAAAGCTTCACACAAACGAACTGAACCAATAAAGAGATTGATTTGAATGTTTCAGAATCCAAGGAAACAACCAGATTGTGCGTGAAAAATAAACTAATAAATTTCATACTATAGAGCGAATAAAAATGGATTTGAATCTGATTGTGAGCAATATTTAAATATTTAATGAACTTGATAAAAAAATCGCCTATAAAATTAGATTCGAAGATCATGGAGAGCAAAGGACAATTCCTCAGTTTATTTGTCTTCTGGGAAGGTTACTGAACCAAGTCAGCCAGGGTGCACCTCGTGTGAAAGGTGTGGGCAGAACCAGGAGGAGGGTCATCCATATACAGGGGTAAAATGAAAAAAGCTTCGATTGTTGTTGTTAAAAAGGTACCAAAGTGTCCGTTTTGTACCAGGTAAAAAAGTATAGTAGTATAAAAACCCCTGAAATTATGGTGCATTATATAACGGTGATAATTTGCGCTTGTGCTTTCAAATTATGCCTAAAATAAATCAAATAATATGCTCAATAAGATTATTATTTGTTTACATAGTTCTTCTGTTTAAACGACAAAACAGATATACTACGCGGCTAGTTGGGGTAAGAATTAATAAAAACTAACTACATAAATAATGTAATATTCAATGAAATACGATTGAAAAAAAGAATCTGATACTTGCTTGAACTTTATTGGGGCTTTAAATTGCCCAAAACGACGACAACGTTTTTCACTATTAAGGAGTATACATCCAATATATCAAAATCAGGTAATGCGATGTAGTGATTTTAGGTCCTAAACAGTGTTAATAAAACCTACAGGTGATCGCTTTTTACAACTCCTTGCATTCAAGCTTTAACAATGTTTTTCTTCTCCGCTGTGTTAAAAAAGAGTTTGAAAAAAAATCAAAATAGTTGACCAGTGACAGTCCAGATCCACCTTCAAGTTTGACTCAGAGATATGAATATAATTTTTATATATTAATTAAAAATAATAAATTGAACTAACGATAGTCACATAAGAATGCTTCAATTCCAAAGTTGAGATGAATTGGAGTTTCGTTTTGATGCAGTAAACATTATGTGTATTATAGCGTGCCATATGATTACTGTATATACAAATTTCCGGATCCGGAATTTTTTAAACAAAGATGTTGAATTTTCAATGAAGGACTTCTTGATTTGAGCTTAGCTATTTACACAGGGACTAGTATATGGACAAGCATTATGTACATTGCAAAAACCACAATTTTTTTAAATTGAGGGCGCCCTCATCGGGAAAATCTCTGAGGGCCTTTTAAATGTACAACGAGAGATTTCAATACAGGTGTCCAAAAATGTGTGTGAAAAATCTGATTTTTCACTAATGTAAACTTTACTATTAAAAATAACCTTCATGTGGAAATGATTTAGCTGAGATTCATTTCTTTCCTATGTTTTAGATTGAATTAGGCAAAATCAAAATAGTCTTTGTTTTCACTTTCAAGGCATTTCTCTTAGCCAACAAGGTAACAAATCTTTAAGGGGTCTTATCTATAGAAATCGCTACATTGACGCATTATCTCTCACACGGCAAGGGGACGAAGGGAAAAAAACAAAAAGCAAGGCAGGCAAGAAGTGGGTTGGTAGCGGCCTTTCTCGCCGCTTCATGCGATTTTAATTCAAATAGGCATCGGCCTCTAAAACTTGGGCTATTCTCAAAGATGGCAGCGGCTTGCAAAAACCATTTAAAGATTACCACAGCAATTTATTATAAGCATTCAATTTAAGAGATTATCTCAGCAATTTTATCAAGCATTCAATTTATACAGATGAGCGGAAAGCCAACATCTCTAAATGATGAGCGGAAAGCTACAACATCAGATGTTAATTTAAACAAAACAGTGTTAATTTTATAGCTGAGCAGAAAGTCAAACATCTAAATCATTTTGATCACTGTTCACAACACATGATGAAGCGGAAAGCTAACACATTCAATAGTCCAATTAACCACAATATTAATTGCACAATGTACCGGATATAAAATCTCTTCACATTATGAGCCCCAACATTCTACCGTGCCAGAACAGCCCTGGTATTATCATACCAAATAAATCTTTAAGCTTAGAGCAGTATTATGGCATATAGCAATAGAACTAAATCCAACAAGAAAAGGAAGTTGAATGGCATATTGGCATTATATTAAAGGAATGCGAAAAACAGATTGGAAATAAGGCTGCCAAAAAGTTTTACCCATAAGGTAACTTGATCTAAACCCCCCCCCCCCCCCCACCCCCCCCCCCCAAAAAAAAATCAGTTATTTTTTTTTTTTTAAAAAAAAAAAAAGAAAAAAAAAAAAAAAAAAAAAAAAAAAAACAAAAAAAAAAAAAAAAAGAACAAAAAAAAAAAAAAAAAAAAAAAAAAAAAAAAAAAAAAAAAAAAAAAAAAAAAAAAAAAAAAAAAAAAGAAAAAAAGAAAAAAAAAAAAAAGAAAACAAAAGAAAAAAAAAAAAAAAAAAGAAAAAAACAAAAAACACAAAAAAAAAACAAAACCCCCCCCCACCCCCCCCCCCCCAAATATAACCCCCCCCCACCCCCCCCCCCCCCCCCTTAAAAAAATTACCCCCCCCCACCCCCCCCCCCCCCCCCCGTGCTAAACAGGATAAATTACAATGGTGGTTACGCCAACCTGGATGGGTTGCCCGCGCAAATAACAAAGGGACTGTTCCCAATTCATGACGCATTTCTTCACTGAACCAAGTTCCACATTTACCAGAATAAAAGAGCCTAGGCAAATATCTGACCAGAAATAAAGTCGAAACCCGATTTCCATTAATAAAACAACGCATAAACTCATAATTTCATGACAAAAAACGGAGTGATACGCTTAGCCACTTCCGAGGTTCTTTACAAACAATTCAATCAATTAGAGGCAAAAATGTACTTGATGTGAAATAGGAGCGCGATTTGATACATTGTGAAGAAATCGCTTATAGCCTGCATTAAAAAAAAATAATTAAAATATTGACATAAACCGCACTCGCCAGTGATACAACAATTCGCAAATAACAGCACTTCGAATTGAAATTGATTTGTGCAATGCCTGTAGATAGAGCATGTGTGACTAGTGGAAAAATGCCGGACTCAGGACATTAGACCCGACGAATCGAGAGTTCGGGCCCCATCACTCATGCATTTACAGAAAAATTTAAACTTTATTGGCTATTAACTTTCTTAATGATAGTTATTGTAAATTTGCTGCAGTGATGAATAAACATTGATTGATGATTGATGTGGTCAACCGTGAATGTATTTCTGGGCAAAGATACCTAAACTCAAAATGCCTCGACGAACAAAGGAAATCTGGAGAGCTGCAAAGGGGACTATTAAAACTAACTGCTGATAGGCCTGAATTTGTAAGGCATGACTTTGAGCAGCACCTAATTGAAGCGAAATGATTGGACGATTTCTGAAGGCGGCGTTAATAATAATAATTGAAAACCGCGCTTTGAGCCTGTTTACGGGGATTAAGCGCTCAATAAAAAAACTGGTTAAATGTTATAATTATTATTTAGAAATTCAACAAAAGAAAGGAAATTTAGCCCCAAAATGCAAAGCACTTAAATGTATATGGAGATAGGAGCATTTTAAAATTGTGCTGACACCAAATTTTTATGATGCTTTTAAAAATGGCCGTATTGAGCTTAAATGAAATAAGAGGAGGAGGAAACTAACCGGGCCACCAATAGTTACGGAAAAAACCTAAGCCCGCATATTGACGAGAACAACTTGTCCATATTCCAAGACTGGCGCGAAACAAGTTTAAATGGGTAAGGCAAGACATCAAAACACTGTGCCCGGGTGACTGGTGTCTCTGCCACCCAACTAGCCAGTATGTTACCATTGGTGCTGTACCCAACGTTCAGCACTGTACCCAAATAAACGTTCGTCTAAAAAGGACATTGGAATCTTTAATATTGAACACTGGTGGTTAGACTCTCTCTTATGTGGGCCACTCAGTCCTTGGCCCCCCCACAACAAACCGGCTTTCAGGGCAAAAGCAGCAATAATCAGCAATAATTAAAAATGATGGTCAAAAGAAAGGAATTACACACAACTGCGAAAGTACAAGAGTCAGCGGCGCCGTTTGATGACGTTTAAATTGAATCACGAAAGTGCGGAATACGCAATACCAGAACAGAAACTGTGCGTAAACCCGCTGGAGGAGATTCGACCCGAGCTATGGCTATAGCCAGAGCTCCTCTCAATTCACAAGGCTCTAAGACATTCCATCAATAAAGCCTAAAGACAAACAAAAACCACGACCTTTAGTAATGAGTGATAGATGAAAGCATAAGCTGAATGGGAGGATAAGACCGGGGGTAAGATCGATACCTGAGAAAATGCCGGCAGCAGCGCTAAATGCGGTAAACTCAAGCACTTCCACTTAAACTTGTAAAACAAAATAACCTTGAAGAAACTGATCCTCAAATAGACTTTCAATGAAGGGGGTAAGGAACCTCGAAGGCAAATGGGTAAATAAGTAGCAATTAAAAGAAAAATTGGCTTAACAGACATACATTACATACCCAATTACAGCACCAACAAAAGTGAAACACCAGTGACTAGTCGAAGATAAACCATTAATTTTATGCAACGGATCTTACTTGCATGAAGGAAAACAACTTAAAAAATTCAAACTATCTACTGAAGGTTGCCAGAAAAGGACTGCACCTAAGCTGAAGCCTATAACTAAACAAAATTAGAAAAAATGAAAATAACTCAGAATTCTGAAATAATGCCTAAAACTGAAAAGGAATACACGCTTGAAACCGCCAAATTTTTGGATGTGATAAACAAAAAATGAGATTATTGAAATAAAAATTGACCCAAATCGAACTAGATCAGCCTCACAAGACAAAACCCAAAAATGACAGTGGTGGATTTGATATCACGTTATTTATCAAGGTGGTCACAAAAGGATGTCTTGACATTTTAATTTAACATATTCAACGCCTTAAAACCTACCAATGCACTAAGGCACCACGGAAGCGATAAAGTGGGTGGGTATCACATGAACAAGTAAATAAAAAACCACATTGCAACCGCAATTCTAAAAGAAACATTAGAATACTAGGTTTAATTATACGACCAAAGCGGGGAATAAGTGAGCAACAAGAGACTTACCTCACAATTTTAAACAAACCCGGACTATTTCAAAATGTTGAACAAACCCAATCTAGATGACCAAGTGGGGACGAATTTAAGCTTAAGTTTAACAAGAAACCAAAACAAAATAAATTTTCGACACCGTAAAGACACTTATGGGAACACTGGGGCAAAACTTTATCAAAAACTAAAAACAATTTACTTAAAGAAAGCCAACCCCCTAAGGAAAGGCAGCGAGACACAAGCACCTCCTAAGCCTTTACTATACTGGAAAATAAAATTAGAACCAACCGGGTTTCATCTACAAGGCGAACAAAGAAAGTATCCAGTTTTTAAGCTCAAGGAATACATACTGGAAGAAACACACACACAAATACCAAAACACACGCACGCGTGGCCAAAACATAATCTTGAGTCTTATAGACCCCAGGAAAAAAATGCGGCAATATTTCACAAAGTGTAATTAACCGAGGCTCTTAGGGCCTAATTGATTGTTTACAATCAAATTCAGATTAATTCAGTGAGCGTTTTGACTAAAATCGTGTGGTATCAGACTATATGACTGAATAGATAATTGTTGGACTGAACGAACACCTACACCAGCGCGTGGAGCCTATGTGGGGACAGGGGAAAACAAAAAACTATTCAAGCGATGCGTAATTTGTTAAAGAATGCGGTGAATCGCAATGTCCATTGAAGAGAAGAATGACGGTGGGGTTATCGCGCACGTCCAACTAAAAGTAATTCCGCTGTAGTAACATTAACTCAAGTGATAGTCAACAAGCATAAATTACATTTCAAAGGGCAAAAAAAAATGGAGGGTGATTAAGAGGCAAATTAAGCACGAAACATACAGCATCGCAACAGCAGCTTCTTATCGAGGATTGAGGTAAAAAAAGAGGTGTGAAATGGCATGTGGTGAGTGACCCCTGACTCACTGAGTTACTGAGGCGATGAATGAAGTTGCAAAATGAATTTGAATAGTTGATGCTCGATATACATGAAAAGTATTTTTTTTATAAGAGGATGAAAGCTATTCAATGACAGTTGTTACCTTGAACCAGAGAAGAGAGACAGAGAGAGATTAAACCGTGTATGGAGAAAGGAAGAAGAATCAATATAGTACGTTGGCGAAAAGAAAAAAATCGAACTTGTTCTATTCAATAAGTTTGAATTTCTGGAGACTGAAAACCCAAATTGTTAAGTGGGCAGCCCCATTTAGATAGAAGCGTACCAGAAAATACAGTCCATATCAAGGTTGTTGTAAGTAGGTCTGCCAACAAGCTTAAAAACGTTCTCTAGTTCACCTCAGCAGATTCGGCTAGTAGATCATGGACTATTAAGAAAGCAAAGTGCATCTCGCAAAATCAGGTTTACGTTTTCAATCTGCAGTATGCGACGGCGGAGGGAAATAGGCATGGATGAGCACCGGTATTGGAGTAGGTCTGCCAACCGATTAAAACGTACTGCTATTAGGCTTCCTCCAGCGGTATCCAGCTTTCGTAGATCCTGGGATATTAAATGATAGCCACAAATTGAATCTTTGCAGACAATCCAAGAACGTTTACGGTTGAACTGCAGTCTGAGATGAAAATAGGCATGGATGGACACCGAACACTATTGTTCTACCGCATAAGCTCCATGTCGAAGGTACTCCAATATTGGAGGGGCTGCGCCGCCCGCAAAACCTCAAATATCGGAGTTTTGCGTATTATACGCAGACACTCCAAAAATCGGAGGGTCTGCGGACATCATAAAAACTTACAAAATCGGAGAGGTGTTCTGCGTAGCTTTACATATTCTTATGTAGTATTCAAACACGCAATATCGGAGTTTCAGTTGTATTATACGCAGACACTCCAAATCGGAGGGTCTGCGGACAATCGCAAAAAACTCCAAAATCGGAGGGTTCGCGTAATCTTTACATAATATTTCAAACACTCCATAGCGGAGTTTTCAGTATAATACGCAGACATCAAAATCGGAGGGTCTGCGTTCATCGCAAAAACTCCAAAATCGGAGGTTCTGCGTATCTTTAAATATATTACTTATATTCAACTACTCCAATATCGGAGGTTCAGCGTATAATAAGCACACACTCCACAATCGGAGGGTCTGCGGACCGTCGAACAAAAACTCAAAATCGGAGGGGGGATTCTGCGTATCTTTAGTATCTTTAAATATTATTATTATATTCAAACAATCCAATATCGGAGTTTCAAGAGATTATACATGAACACACACACCAAAATAGGAGGGTCTGCGGACATCGCAAAAACTCCAAACTCGGAGGTTCTGCGTATCTTTATATAATTATATATTCATATTCAAACACTCAATATTGGAGTTTCAGTGTATAATACGCACACACTCAAAATCGGAGGGTCTGATATGCTAATTAGGCACAAAATGTATGAACATGTAGTGATGATTTGTACAACAAACAAATCAGGTTAACTAATCTTACTAAATCAGCCATAGGAGAGTTAAACGGGAGGGCAAGCTAGCAAAGGGAATAATCGATTGGAGAGTTCTCTCTATTAAATGCGACAGTCTTAATGGGGGAGAGAGACTCTCCTGTCGGCTTTTTCATCGATGGGAGAGACTTGCAAATGCGTGATTTCCGGGGATAGGAGAGCAGCTTTCCTATTGCCGAAATCATCGATTGGAGAGTGCTTATAATTCACTTGCAACAACAACGTTTTGCACCGTCTAACAAAACAAACGAGAGTGTTTGTTAACTACTTGTGTTGCAACCCTTGGGAACGGTTTGGTACCTTTTTACAGCAATCCAGCATTTTGAGTCATTTTTGACCCCCGTATTTTGAACGGAGGAAAAAAGAAGATCTTCCTCGTATTCCTTTCTCCCCTCTCCCACCTCCTACCTCTCCTCCCTTCCCGTAACACCCCTTCTCTGGAGTCCGCCCCACACTTTCTCGAGGGCAATCCCCTAAATTTGTTCAAATAACTTTAAGTAGAAGACAATCCACTGAGAAATGATGCTCTGATCTCCCGGGTCGGAATTGCCCCAAATGACCCAAAAACCAATACTGATGTCAAACCGAATTTGCCACCAATCTCAATTACCCTTGACATGGATAAGTTCGATGCAGGGTTGTTGCAAGTTTGATTACATCTTGCCACCTTCTAAGTAGTTGAAACTCTCATTTGTATTTGTTTATCTAGATATAAATGACAAAACAGGTCACCTCATTGACCTTAATGATCTCCAAATTTTAAACATAATGTTAGACGGTGCGTGCAAAACGTTTTTTTGCAGTCTCTGAGGAAAGTAACATTTGAGCCCATTTTTTTAAGAAATCGGAGCAATATTTCAGATTTAACTTTCGTGGATGACCTTTGACCCCGACTAAATTTCTTCATTAACCTTCACAGAAGACCAAAGCCACTGGGAAAAATGATGCTCTGCTTCCACGGTCACGGACATTGCTCCAAAGACCCAACTATATATAAGATGCTGAATTTGCGATGAGAGAGGGCACTGTGGTAACAAAAAACTATATTAATTTTTGCTCGTATTTAGTTGAACAAATTTTCAGCCAATATGGACAATTATGAGATTCTTAAGCCTGAAAAACATACTTTTAGACAGTCTTGGACAGCAATCTTGGTTTTGGGACTTGTAGTGTTGAAAAATCTCACTCAAACTAATGGACTTTATTCCGATTGTTTGCCGTATAAAAAAAACATTTTTAAACACTTTATTGATTCCCAACTTGTCTGGTTGCAAAGTTATGATAAAAATGGAAAATGCAGCCAATGCCTACCAAAAAAATATCGGTACCCATAAAATGTGCCGAATTTCGGTTGGGTGTCAACAATACCAACAGAGAAAACTTACTTTTTTTTTCAAATTGTGGAATAACAGAAAAGAATACACATAATACATAGTGGTGCTATTTCTTGGCATCTCGGATTCAAAGCATTCCATATATTTCATCATGTTCATGTCCATGTAAAAAACACAATTCGGAATAGCGAACCTTTTTTTTTGATAATTCGGAATACCCAACACGGTTTTGGTTCCTAATACGAACCTTTTTCAAATATTCGGACGAATGAATTTTTTTTCCGATTGAATTGCGAACCTTAAGGTTGGCATAGCGAACCCCTTTTGACATTCGGATAACGAACCGTTCTTAAGTTCGGAATATAGAACTTCGGATACGAAACCTTCGGACTATCGAGATACCGTAAACGGGGACAGGGCTAAATTAAAGACAACTAAAAGTAGTAATTAAAAGGTTGAATACGATTAGGCCTTTAGCGTACTGTAAGGCTATCATCACACTGAGAGATCGAATAACACATACGCCTAATCGTAAGCTGAATTGTATCGGATTATATTAATCTTAGCACCCAATGTAATTTATATATATTGTCTTGTATCATGACTTATATAAAATCTCAAATTGATTTGAGTATTCGATTATTTTAAGTCGAATGTTTGACATTTTTCACTTTTACGACCGAAACTTGCGATTTTAGGGTTGTATAATTCTTACCAGGCGTTTTGCAAAATATTTTCATTTTGAGGCATACAGAAGCTGTTAAATATTTCGATACAGAATAATTCATAAAAAGGACATATACCATCTAAGCAAATATAAGAACTAAACAAGACTAGCTGTAGCTAGTTAGCTGGTCGGTTATTGAAAAATGTATATGTGATGGGTCACAGGCAACAAGGGGGACTTTGACTGACTGAATATTTGAATTTTTGTTACTTATGTGGGCTCATTTTAAGGTTTAAAATGACACGTTAAATATTGTCTCCGTTTTTGGTTGTCTTTGAAAAATAACGTGACACTTTTCACTCTCTGCTACACTTAAATTTCACATGGTAATAATGTGTCACTAGTTGCCCAAACAGAAACTCAAAAGATAACAATTGACAGGCTCTACATAGCTGAGATGGCAGTACTCATGAGTCATGTTACTTCCAGTTTGAATGAACTTTTGTTTTTGTTTGTTTAAAAATGTAGGTCGGGCCTTATTTTAGGGTCAGTCAGTTAGCCAATATATTATTTTTTTGCATAGCTGAGTCCTGGCCTGCATGGTAAACCAACAGGTGTGAAATTTCTGAGTAGTTAATAGTTAGAACCAAATTTTGGTTATTCCAGATCGTTTCTAGTTCTACACAATTTACCACTTCTGACATGTGCTTTGTGCCATCACAGCGACTGGCATGGTAGCGAGGTAAGTCTACCCAAAAATCAGAGGCCTACACATATATGGGTCCGGCCAAATTTCACAGAAATGCATAACATTTTATATCATTTTTTTACTTCTAGTTTGGTTTTGTTTACCTTTTTGCACACAGTGGGTTTTTATTGATCAAAAAATGCGATCAAGAACCAATCCAAAAACATTACATAAATCAGGATTACTGCAGAAAATGGTTTTTGCCAATTGGACTAGATACGGTATGTTTCCAAATTTGCCCCATTTAGAGAAAAACTGAACTGTCGAAAAGAGGCATCTCATGGTCTTCTTAATTGAAAAACACGTGGCGTGCAAAAAAAAAAAAAAAAAAAAAAAATGCGATCTATAAAAACCAATCCAAAAAAATTACATAAAATCAGATCTACTGCAGAAAAAGTTGGCAATGGACTAGTTAAGTTATTGGGGAGGAATTAGTATTCTGCCACCACTTAAAAATTCGGCACCTTTAACATGCGGTTTATCCTTACCGTGGCCGAATTCGTGCCTGTGGCAGAATACTAAATCTTGCCAAGATGAAATTACCTTCTTTCATCTAATATGATAGTCAAGAATATGTTTAAACCTTTCACAAATCTTACGGTAAATATTGCAGCCGGTTTTACGTTTGTTGGTCCCAGTCCGTTTGGTCCGTTGCCAATTCGGGATCAGTCAATTCGGTCTCTCAATGGTCAATCAGCGTCCCACGTAAATTCGGTCCCATGCCAAGTCGTCCCAAATGGAAAAACACGTACATTCGGTATCCGTAAACTATCACCAATTCGGCCTCATATCCGTTCAATCGGTCCCCATGCCAATTTCGGACCCAATGAAACACACGTGGCAATTTTAATATGATTTTTGTCATTTGGTTCTGTTGCCTTTCTACTTTCTTTGTACCTTCTGTGTACCTACACTGAATATCGTAGTAGGTTTTTCCCCTTGTTTTGTTTTATCAACACAACGTATAATAAGGCCCCCTATGCGAGTCTCTCCCAATCGAGGAAAATTTGAGAGTTTTGAGAGTGGCTGTGGTCAAAGAAGGGCTGAATGAATTTACCGGGCTTTCATCGATTTACTTATCATCATCTCGTGATGGTTCAGTCGTATTACAATACGAGTTACAATACCATTGCTAGATTATGCGGCTCGTTGAAATCCAGGGCCTTTCACAGTAGACAAGAGTAAGCACGATAGGGAACTAAGCAACCGTGAAAAGTCACAGTACGTTAATTTGGGGTGGTCGAGTTGTTGTAATGTATCCTAATACCTGTAGTTGTAGTACACCACTAAATACGGACTCATTTACCAACCCAAGATGTTACAGGTTATTGTTTCATATAAATTATTGTGTTGTCATGTATTGCTGTTCCCCTATGTTGGTAATGAACCGCTTCCGCGTGTACCACTGCTTGTCAAACAGTGTAGAACAAAACGCCAATAAATATATTCTTAAATTGTATATGTTACATATTGTTAAGCAAAATGCTCGGACAAATAGTTCTGTTTTTGCAATGCGACACGAAATTCATACTGTATGTAGTCTCGTTCCTTTCCAATAAGGCACATTGCCAATAAGGTCAGATGACTAATGCTAAAATTGATTATCAAAATGACAAATTGTTTTCTTTAAATATTTAAGAATGGAAATCTATAAATAATTTAGATAATAATTAATTTAATTTTGCAAAACGACTGTAAAAATAGAATAAAACACGCCTAAAATTATCCAATTCGACGGAGCTCAGTTTTTTCCATGAGTGGGTCTTCTACTATAATGATACGCAATGATGTTTTACATTATATACACAATTAAATATTTATTAAGTATGATCATGCTTCGTAATAAATGTTAGGGCAAGGGTTTAAGTGGGTTACAAGCACGTTATTGTTTAACAAGGTTTCCTAAGGGGACCGAAATTAACCGTGGGGCCCCGAATTGGAAGTGAGACCGAAATGACTGGGACCGAAATGATATTGAGTCCGAATTCGCATGGGACGAAACGGGTTTTGGGAACCGAAGCCGGGCAGCCTTCTTGACAGTGTTGTGCAAAATTAATGACCCATAGACGCCCTAACAGACACAATTTATGATGCCAGATGACTATAATTAGAACTTTAATTACTCTGTTCTAAAATTCAAAGTGGGTGCTGGTACTTGCGGTTTGTTAATTGTAATTTGAGAGCTTATTTCTTGTATTGTTGTATAAATAGTAAAACGATTATAGAAGGGGGGGGGGCCGTACACAAATCTTTTTCCTGCCGCGATCACGCACGGCCCGAACAGCTGTAAGCTTTTCAAAGGTAGGCTAAAATAAGGGTGTTTCTTTGAAAATTGGTCAAGACGTTAAAATGATCGGCATAGGCTACAACTTTCATTAACGGACGGATCAGTCAGTAGTTACACGGATTTGTTCATACTGGCTGGTCTTCGACCAGCAAAAATGGCCTAAATCACAAAATAAGGGGCAACGTTTAGTGTGATTTTTTTAACCGACGTACGTACGTTGCAATACACGTCCCGTGTTGTAAATTAGCTCGTATATCACTATGAGCCAGTAAAATCTAAACCCTGGCACAGTTCAGGGCCCTAATTCACCAATGTATAGAAAATACAACCACCGTTTTTTTTTGGGTCTGATATATGATACCCAGATCACACAAGGTCAGTTCATGTCAATTGTAGTACAGGTACAAACCCATGAACTGTGCCTGGGAGATGAGCTACTGTAAAATCGTCGCTGAGACTCGTAATGTGTTTAGAGCAAACAGGCATGCACGTCCTCTTTTGTTGTCGCATTGTCGCGGTTGATCGATC
The DNA here is from genome assembly GCA_023653785.1 of Ophioderma brevispina. Classification (NCBI taxonomy): domain Eukaryota; kingdom Metazoa; phylum Echinodermata; class Ophiuroidea; order Amphilepidida; family Ophiodermatidae; genus Ophioderma; species Ophioderma brevispina. Next base: position 15,752 of record JAMKCH010013928.1, on the reverse strand, counting down.
GCACCTATTAATGCAATACAGATTTGCAATGGCCGAATACCGGGGCGATCGACGGCAAACCATGACTTATGAGCACTCTCCAACGATGATTTCGGGGCGATATTGAAAGTTGCTCCCTACCCCGGAAAGCACGCATTTGCAAGTCTCTCCCATCGATGAAAAAAGCCGAAAGGAGAGTCTATCCCATTAAAAGCTATAAAGAATAGGTAGCATTTAATAGAGAGACTCTCCAATCGACTATTCTTTAATGGGAGAGACTCTCCTGTCGGCTTTTTCATCGATTGGAGAGACTTGCAAATGCGGGATTTCCGGGGTAGGAGAGCAGCTTTCCTATTGCCGAAATCATCGATTGGAGAGTGCTTCATAATTCACTGCAACAAAAACGTTTTGCACCGTCTAACAAATACAAACGAGAGTGTTAACTACTTTTGTTGCAATCCCTGTGGAAAGGTTTGGTTACCTTTTTACAGCAATCCAAGCATTTTTCATTTTTGACCCCTGTATTTTGAATTTTTCCCCCCTCCTGGATTCCGCCCACACTTTCTCGAGGGGCACTCCCGCTAAATTTGTTCAATAACTTTCATAGAAGACAAATCCACTGAGAAATGATGCTCTGATCTCCACGGTCACGGAATTGCCCCAAATGACCCAACTAATACTGATGTCAACCGATATTGCCACAATCTCATTACCATTGACATGGATAAGTTCGATGCAGGGTTGTTGCAAGTTTGATTACATCTTGCCACCTTCCTAAGTAGTTGACACTCTCATTTGTATTTGTTTATCTAGATAAATGACAAACAAGGTCAACCTCATTGACCTCTATTGATCTCCAAATTTTAAAAATATGTTAGACGGTGCAAAACGTTTTTGTTGCAGTCTCTGAGGAAAGATTAACAATTTGAGCCCATTTTTTTAAGAAATCGGAGCAATATTTCAGATTTAACCTTTCGTGATGACCTTTGACCCCGCTAAATTTCTTCATTAACCTTCACAGAAGACAAATCCACTGGAAAATGATGCTCTGCTCTCCACGGTCACGGAATTGCTCCAAATGACCCAACTATATATAAGATGCTGCATTTGACGATGAGAGAGGGCACTGTTGTAACAAAAAACTCTATTATTTTTGCATCGTATTTAGTTGAACAAATTTTCAGCCAATATGGACAATTATGAGATTCTTAATGCCTTAAAACATACATTTAGACATCTTGGACGCAATCTTGGTTTTGGGTACTTGTCAGTTTTGAAATCTCAAACTAATGACTTTATCAGATTTTTTGTGCCGTATAAAAACACATGTTTTAACACTTTTATTTGTATTTCCAACTTGTCTGGTTGCAAAGTTATGATAAAAATGGAAAATGGCAGCCATGCCTACCAAAGAAAAAATTATTCTGTACCACATAAAATGTGCCGAATTCGATTGGTGTCAACACTACCAAAACAGAGAAAACTTACTTTGTTTTTTTCCAAAATGTGAAATAAAAGAAATACTACATAATAAATAGTGGTGCTTATTTTCTTGGCATCATCGGCTTCAAAGCAGCCATAGATTTCATCATGTTCATGTTCCAATGTAAAAAACACAATTCGGAATAGCGAACCTCTTTTGAAATTCGGAATAACGAACACGGTATTGTTCCTTAACGACCGAACCTTTTAAATTTCGGAATAATGAACTTTTTTCGATTCGGAATGCGAAAGCCCTTAAGGGTTTGGAATAGCGAACCCTTTTTAAGATTCGGAATAACGAACCTTTTTAAGATCGGAATATCGACTTCGGAATAACGAACCATTCGGAATATCGAGATTACCCCGTTACAAACGGGGACAGGCTAACATACATTACCAACCTTCTTTCTTAAGTAGTATCTAAAAAGGTTGAATACGCATTAGGCCTTAGCGTACTGTAAGGCTATCATCACACTGGCGAATCGTATAAACACCTAAGCCTAAATCGTAAGCTGAATTGTATCGGCATATATTAATCTTAGCCATCCAATGTAATTTATTCTATTGTTGTGTATCAATGACTTCTATAAATCGCAAGTGATTTGAGATTCGATATTTTAAGTCGAATGTTGACATTTTTCACTTGTACGACCGAACTTGCGATTTTTAGTTGTTAATCTTCATTACCAGTCGTTTGCAATAATATTTCATTTTTGGGCCTACAGAAGCTGTTAAAATATTTCGATACAGGAAAAATTAACCTCAAAAGTTAATAACATCTAAAGCAAATATAAGAACTAAAAAGACTAGCTGTAGCTAGTTATAGCTGAGTCGGTTATTGCAAAATGTATATGGGATGGGGTCACATCAAAAGGGGCACTGCACGTGAGAAATTTTGAATTTTGTGTACTTTATGTAATTCATTTTTAAGGTTTAAAAAGGACCCGTTAAATATTCTCCTGTGTTTGGTTTGTGCTTTGAAACTAACGTGACACTTTGCACTCTTGCTACACTTAATTTCCACATGGTAATAAGTGTCACAGTTGCCCACCAGAACTCAAAAGTAACAATTGGACAGCCTCTACATAGCTGAGATGGCAGCTACTCTTGAGTCATGTACTTCAGTTGAATGAACTTTTGTTTTTGTTTGTAAAAAGGTGGGGTCGGGACTTATTTTAGGGTCAGTCAAGTTACGCCATAATTTGTTTTTTGCCTAGCTGAGTTCTGGCCTGGGTTAAACCAACAGGTGTGAACTTTCTGAGTAGTTTATAGTTTATGGAACCAATTTGGTTATCCAGATTGTTTTAGTTCTACACCACATTTATCACCTTCTGACATGTGCTGTGTGCAACACAGAGACTGGCATGGTAGCCGAGTCAAGTCTACCCAAAAAATCATCGGCCTACACATCTATGGGGTCCGACAAATTTCACAGAAATGCATAAATTTTATAATCATTTTTTTATTATAGGTGGTTTGTGGACTCTTTGCATACATTGGGTTTTTTATCAAAAATGCGATCAAAAACCATCCAAAAAAAAATTACAGAAATCAGATCTCTGCAGAAAAGGTTTGCCAATTGGACTAGATACGTGATTGTTTCAAATTTGCCCAATTTCAAGAAGAAGAAAATGCAACAGTCAAAAAAAGAGGCATCTCATGGTGTTCTTAATTGAACACACGTGGCGTTGCAAAAAAAAAAAAAAAAATGCGGACAAAAAACCAATCCAAAAAAAAAATTACATAAATCCAGATCTACTGCAGGAAAAGGTTTGCATTGGACTAGGTAAGTTATTGGGGAGAATTTAGTATTCTGCACCACTAAAAGTCGCACCTTTAACATGCGGTTATTCCGTTAACGTTGCGGAATTCGTTAGCTGTGGCAGAATACTAAATTCTTTCCAAGATGAAATTACCTTCTTTCATCTCATAGGATAGTCAAGAATATGGTTAAACTTTCAACAAATACACGGTAATCATGCGCCGGTTAAGTGGGTGGTCCCAGTCCGTTCGGTCGTTGCCAACAATTCGGACTTTGAGTCAATTCGGTCTCTCAATGGTCAATTCGGTCCCACGTCATTTCGTCCCACTTGCCAATTCGGTCCCAATGGAAAAAAAAAAAAAACACGTACATTTCGTCTCAGTAAAAATTTCACCAATCGGGGCTCATATCCGTCAATTCGGTCCCCATGCCAAATTCGGACCCAAATGATGTACCACGTGCATTTTTAATTGATTTTGTAATGGTGATATCGGTTGCCTTTCTACTTTCTTCTGCCTACTTCTGTGTACACTGATCTCGTAGGTCTGTTTTTCCCCTTGTTTTTGTTTTATCAAACACACCTAGTAATAGGCCCCTATTTGCGAGTCTCTCCCAATCGAGGAAAATTTTGCTTTGAGAGTGCTAGGGGGTCAAAGAAATGGCTGTATGAATTTTACCTGGGCTTTCATCGATTGTATATCATCCGTTGATGTTCAGTCGTATACAATGAGAGGTACAATACCAATTTGCTAGCGTATGCGAGCTCGTTGAATCCCAGGCCTTTCACAGTAGACAAGAGTAAGCACTATAGGGAACAAAGCAACCGTGAAATAAGTCACAGTACTATTTTTGGGTGATCGATGTAAATGTTTCCTAATACATGTAGTATGTAGGACACTATAAATAGGACCTAATTTACCAACCCAAAGTGTTACAGTTATTTTTTCAATATAATTATTTTTGTTATTTGTTTTAGTGCTTTTCCCCTATTTTGTTGGGGGAGATGAACCGCTTCCGCGTGTACCACTGCTGTCAAAGTGTTAAAACAAAACCCAATAAATACTATTCTAAAATTGTTATATGTTACATTATGTTACACAAAAATGCATGACCCCCACCCAATATTAATTCTGTTTTGGCAAATTCGACACGAATTCATACTGTATACGGTCTCGTTCCTTTCCAATAAGGCACAGTGACAATAAGGTAAGAACTGAATTAATGCTAAATTGATTATCAACTGACAATGTGTTCGTAAATATTTTAAGCATGGAAATCTATAAATAAATGTAGCATAAATAGTTGAATTATAATTTTGCAAAACGACTGTTTGTATTAAATAGACTAAAAACACGCCTAACTCTAAAATTCAAAATTGACGTGCTAAGTTTTTTCCATGAGTGGGTCTACTTTAATGATACTTCAAGGATTGTTTTTACATTATATCACAATTAAATGATCTTATTAAGTATATCATGATCGTTAAATAAATGTTAGGCCAAGGTTTTTTAATGTGGGTTTAACGCACGTTATTGGTTAACACGCGTTTTCCTATTGGGACCGAATTAACGTGGGGCCGAATTGCCGTGAGGAGCCGAAAGACGGGGACCGAATTGATATTGCCAGTCGACCATTCGCATGGGGCGAACTGGTTTTGGGACCGAAATCGGGCCAGCCTTGACCCAGCTGTGTTGCAACATAATGCATCCCATATGACGCCGCCAACTGAAACATTATGATGCCAGATCGGGACCTACTTAGAACTGTAATACTCTGTCTAAAATTCAAAGTGGGGGTGCGTACCTTGACGGTGTGTAATTGTAATTGGGAAGAGCTTATTCTGGTATTGTTTTATAATAGTAAAAACGATTATAGTAGCCGTAACAATCCTTTTCCTTGCCGCGATCACGCACGGCCCGATCAGCTGTAAGCTTTTCAAGAGGTAGGCTAATAAGGTGATTCTTTGAAATTGGTCAAGAGTCGTAAAATGATCGGCATAGGCAACAACTTTCTTAACGGCACGGAGTCAGCCAGTCAGTTACACGGATTGGCTCATACTGGATGGTCTTCAGACCAGCAAAAAATTGGCCTAAATCACAAAATCAGGGCAACGTTTAGTGTTATTTTTTTAACAAGACGTACGTACGTTGCTATACACGTCCCGTGTTGTAAATTAGTCGTATATCCACTATTGAGCCAGTTAAAGTAAAATCTCAAATCCCTTGGCACAGTCAGTGCCTCCATTCACCAATGTATTAGAAAATTACACCACTCCCTATGTTTTGGGTAGATATATGATACCCAGATACACAAGGTCAGTTCATGTCAATGTATGTACAGGTACAACCCATTGAAACTGTGTCCTGGTAGATGAGGAAACTGGAACTCGTCGCTGAGACTCGTAGTGTATAGAGCAACACGGCATTCCAATGTACTCTTTTGTTTGTGTCGCATGTCGTGTTGATCGATTCGCACCTATAAGCAATACAGATGAACAATGGACCGAATCCCGGGGGCGAATCGAGCAACACCATGAATATGAAGCAACTCCCACGATGATTTCGGCGATATTGGAAAGTTGCTCTCCTACCCCGGAAAATCCGGCATTTGCAAGTCTCTCCCATCGATGAAAAAGCCGACAGGAGAGTCTCTCCCACTAAAAGCTATTAAAGAATAGTCGATTAAATAGAGAGGAGAGACTCTCCAATCGATATATTCTTTTTGCTAGCTTGCCCGCCGTTTAACTCTCCTATGGTGGATATAGTAAGATTAGTTAATATGATTTTTTTTTGTTGTTACAAATCCATCACATGTTGATGACATGTTGGCTAATTGCTGCATATGCAGAACCCTTCGATTTTGGAGTGTGTGCGTATTATACGCTGAACTCCGATATTGGAGTTGTTTTGAATATAAATAATAATATATTTGAACAATAGCCCAAGAACCTCCGATTTTGGAGTTTTTGCGATATATGCAGACCCTCCGATTTTGGACAGTGTCGTGCGTATTTACGCTGAAAACTCCGATATTGGAGTGTTTGAATATAAAATAAAATATGTAAAGAATACGCAAGACACATCCAATTTTGGAGTTATTGTGATGTTCCGCAGACCCTCCGATTTTTGAGTGTCATGCTTATTATACGCAGAAACTCCGATATTGGAGGTTTTGAGGCGGGCGCAGACCCTCCAATAATTGGAGGGTAACTTCCTACCTCGAATACGGTAATAAAAACAAGGTAGGTTGTAAAATGAAACCTGCGTCAAAATTTTGCGACTTTAGGCTCAGCACAATGTTTCTGACATTGTAAGCACACTGGATCAAACACATTAAAACAGTTACCTTGAAAGCAGAAATATGTAAGAACGACGCCAACTTACAGTCAAGAGTTATTCGAAGCCGAGTTACCAAATCCGACACAAAATAAACATACGCGGTATATCAAGATTTAAGAGATTACGGACTGAGTATTCCTTTATTAAACACTATTACGACTTCCAATTTAAAGAGTATCTGCCTTAGGTAAATCCATGTGATGAGCACAATGTCCAGACGAAGTTAATGATGTTGACGCAGGGTAACAATAAAAGTCCAATATGTGAGATCAATTTCTTCTTTATAAATCCGAGTATGAATTGGATGATCATTGTAATGAAATCCGAATCCTAACGATACACATAGAAAGTTCAAAGTAAACTAGATTTCAAGTTGATCTGAGAGCGGAATAACAATCTGACATGCATGAAACGGTTGAGAAAGCCAAGTAAAGATCTGGCGCGCACGGGAATGAAAAAACAAGCAAAAACAAAGCACAAACGTCACAACCTAGACGCCGGATGATTGGTTAACACGAGCAACGAGCAAAATGGCAAACACCGGTCGGATAACTGGAGTTATGATAAACGCAGGCTGGTTCCATTAAATCGATATATATGGATGCCCCAAAATTGCAAAATCCCTCGATGCACTTTAAAAGCTGTTTAAACTCTTTGTTTCCTAGTTTGTTTGCCTTTTACATCTCTCTCTGGAAAGCGGCACTGGCACATTTTCACAAAATATGAATGAAATTTCTTCAATTTGCTCTCAATGATAGTCTAGGCCAATTGGTAGACAAGAGAGATATTTTACACATAAAAATAACAACCCCCAAAACAGATATAGGGACATTGATATGAGGATAAAAGAACATACATGGTCATTTGTAGCCAACTTTTAAGTTTTCCATAACTTTAATACAAAAAATGTGTTATTAAATGATATTTTTGACTCGTACTACAATGATTATAAAACCACAAAGGTTTTATAGACCGATCAAACAGTGTGCATAGCGTGAAACATGCATACGGCGTGGTGTTATTGTGGGTAAAACGCATATTAGTCGTCTGATGAATTTGTTTAAATTATAAAATCGCTCTGTTTACCCATAAGGAAGCTGATTTGGTCCTTAAGCATTTCGGGTGAGGGCTTTGTATATAAAAGCCTTACAACCATGCAAAAATATCGATTTTGAAAAATCTTGAGGGCGCAATATTTTTCAAAAGGTGCCAGTGTTCTTTAAAACTTGGGAGCGCTGTTTGGTTTGGGATGTTTTATTTTGTTCTTTTCTGTATCAGTCCAGTTAAGCTCCCTGTTTGTGTCAATTCCCCACATATTGTCTTAAATACTTCGTGTTCCAATAAAACGGGTATTCACAACTCACACGTTTCTTCGTCCGTTTTGAGTTGCATAGGCACTAGGTAATATAGTCTTTGTATACTGAATGTCCGCATTCTATGTTATGTTTAGCGTTACAACATCAGTGCGCAATGTAATTGGCTAATGCGAACAAGCTCTCGCAAAAGCTCTCCTTAACGTGGGAGCACGTGTGGCTAGGGGAAAAAGCCAGGACTCGTGATCATTAGAAATCGGGGGAGCTTATATTACAATCTAAGTGCTGGTAGGCATGTGCGCTTGGCGGCTGCGATCCTATAGTGAGCGAAATGATTGTGACGATTTCCTGAAGGCAAGCAGTACGTAATAATAATAGGCAATAGCGCTCTGTATCCTGTTGAAGGGCGCTATTTAAATGTCGACATGTATCTTTTTTTATTCAAATTATTATTATTATATTATTATTAAAGGCAAATCAACCAGTAGAATCTCATTATAAATACATCGGTTACTTCCACGGGGGTTACTATAACCTGCAGTCTATCTACAATCTTTGCTACATGCAATATTAAAACCCACCTGACAAAAAATCAAGGAGCGGGACCCCTGCCCTGAGCTTATGGGAAAGTGCTCCAAGGATTGACAAACAAAAATACCGCTGCCTCACCTTGTGAGGTGATTTGTCAGATTTCCCTCTAGCGAAATTTCATTTGATTTCCCCCTAACATATCCCTTTGTATTGCGGTTTGTTCCGTTTTGGAAAACAAAAATATGGAATATTCATTTATTGCAAATGAAGGATCATCCCTAGAATAACAACGGATATGAATATTAATTAATTTAAATAAGAAAAGAACTCATTACAACCTAATTATATCATTTATTATATATACGTCCAGCCCTTTTCCTTTTGATCATTATCAATTGTGTTTCTTTTGTTCACTGTCATTAAGGTGATTACATAGTGTCACGCCGCTTGCCACTCTGATGATGAAATTTACGGTCACTACGCAATGCATGTCAGAATCGCGAGCGGTGACTCAAGCGGCAAAGCGTCAAGCCGATCATCGCTCTCACCCGCCGCTCGGCTGCCGCTTTTTCCAAAGCGGCAAATCGCATTGAGTTGACTTAGTTCAACTTTATAGCGGTGCCCGCTCGATGGACGTAGTTAAGCTATAGCGCCGCTTGCCTGATATTAGCTCAAGACTGCAAGCGGCGTACACCAAGCGGCTTGCCGCTGAGCGGCAAGCGGCATGACACTATTAATGACCTTATAGTTACGAAAGCGTCAGAGACCGTTATTTAAACCTATAATATTCATCACAAACAAAAAACCAAGCATCATCACCAACAAGGATCACACCGTTATTTTTTTCCGAAGTGGTCTCTGACACATTCCGGCTAAAAATACGGTCTGATGAAATATTCAGGTTAAACAAAAAAAAGGACAATTGAACAAAGGCAAAATCTAGAACCCTGGCATCCGGTGTTATACTCCCGATTCATCTGATATGTTAACCCCGTACCATTCTTTCGAGGTGAAAACTCAATGAGGCCGCAGGGACCTCTGTTAATCTTGTTATTGTGAAGGAAGGTTTAAGGCCTGAAATACCTATTGTGCGTTTCCATACATGAATGAAATTGTATTTAGTGGCAGGTGAGTGGTTATATCACCGGAGTGTCCTCCAAGATAAGCCCGTTGTGACACGTGCATGTGAATTCCTTTCATTTTCCCTCTCCGACTTAATTTAATAGGTCCAAAACTCCCGGGGGACGAACGTATCAACGCGAATCGACTATACAAATGAAAGAAATAAACTAGTGAAAGCAACCAATATAAAAGATAATTGGTGAACATGATTGCCATCTCTTGTTTAGTTTAGTATCAGCCAAAGTCGTGGATTTGTGAAGTTTATGCAAATTTCTTCATCACTATTTTAAAATGGACAATCGAAACATTTGTGCTCCTCATTGTTGAAATAAACAACGATGAAGAACAGAGTGACTAAACAAAAGCTTATGGTGATTGTCGGATTACCATCTGCTGGTTAGATAATGACAAGTACATATCGATAACGAATCATCCAAGATCAAGGGGGTGAAGCCCCTTCAAAAACCACAGTCTTTGTTCGTTGTCTGTTCCGTGCTGGGCGCTGACATTTTGAATAGTGCAGGAATAATTATTAGTTTGGGTGCTTGTATACACACCTAATGTCAATTCGATACAACAATCCGCCAAAATCGCAGTTTTGGGGGGTTGGATTGTGGGTGCTATTGGGTGGTTAAATTTTTGTCCTACCCATGGCCAACAACGAGTGAAATGAACGTCATTCGTCTTGATTGAAATAAACCGCCCGCCTCAATGATCATTCTTTTCACCTAAGCGCGCTAACAAGCCTAGCGAGTGAGTATCTGAGCACAATGATCCAGGTGCACTACATGTATTATTACACCCTGCCAACTCTACCAATACATCAATTTGTATCACTACCGATTAGTGTATCTGCAAAGCGGCACCCACAGTATGTGGAAGAAGCGGAGGCAGCCATGCTTTCTATTGTTGGTACTTACTCTATGTTTTCTTTGTGGGTCGGCAAAACATACGAGACGATGAATTTCTAAAGATGACAAAACGGGTTTTGCCTCTTTGATCTATATAGAACCTCTTTTGGGCCAAAACACAGTGATTCAAAGTCATTGAATCTTCAGGTGACTCAATACAAAGCTTTATGGTATTGTCGGATTACATCTTCTGTTTAGCTAATGCATGTATATCGTCACACGAATCAGTCAAGCTAGTGATCAAAAGTCATGGAAATCTTCAAAAAGACCATTAAGATTTGCTTTTACTTTAAAGTGGTAGCAATTGAACACTTGCTACACATAACCCAGATCACTGAATCTGGGATTAAAAAAAAAAATTAGGGAGAAGCGTATGCAAAAAGAAAAGGGAATTTCTGCCTTTGTTTTTTCTTTGATATAAGCCAAATCGAGTGCTAGTGATGCCGTAAACATCTATTTAAGAAGAATTGCCTAAGATAGGATATCTTTTAGCTAAGGGGGTTTGAACAGTTTGATTTGTTTACAGCGGAAGCTGCTTTAAAAACGTTCAGCATTCTTTTTAGAAGAGCCCAGTCATGAGAAATGAATCATTTAGTTTTTGTGCTGCGAAGGTATCATGCGCAAATGCCGCGAATAACTGTGCGCAAGTCGGTGACCCCTCATTTGTTTATTTCAAAATTTTGTGAAGAACGACAATCGGGACCGTCCCATATTTAGACTTTTCCCATAAGACTTGCGGTGGTTTAAAAAGTGACAGCATACCTTTTTTGTTCTGGCATAAGAGCTCAAAAACAAAGTCGCTTGACCCCCATTTTTTTTATTTCATATTATTAATCAGCACCGTTGTAAATACATTCTGTTGATTCTGGAAAATTTAATCGAGTATATCACTAACACGGTCAAACCCCTTAATCCCGTGTGAAAGATTTACGAAATTTCCCCGTTTAATTTAACCCCTTGCCCTACTCAAAAAATGTGACTCAAGATGCTAAAGTTACTCATCGAAATTTGGATTCAGCAGGTCAATGTTCCTAGAACCATCAAAACATTTGCCATTCTCTGACAGTGCTTTTTGCTATCTAATTTGTTCTCCATTTTCCACACTTCAATAGACACGGAATAAGATACAGGAGCCTTATGACACAAGCGAATCAATCGGCAAACCGGCTCACTCTGTGACCAAGAAAGCGGTGCTGGCAAATTCTCAGCACCGCCTTCTCTCGCCAGCACCCGCCTTCTCAGAGAGCGTGATTCACGCATAATCCAATGTCATGAGTACCAAATCAATTCCTATCAGAAGTGTTTTTATTACCTGACAAAAGCATGCAATAAGAAAATAAGCTAAACGGCTCAACGATGAAATTAAGAGCTATGAAACAGACGCCTTGTTTTTTTAAAATGGCTGCGCCCATCATGAATGCGCATGTGTTAAAGGTACCACTTCCGTATTTTAATCTTCCTTGATTTTGCCCAGACTCTTTTGCAAACTCATATGAGCTTATCGCTGGACTACGTTCACTTGTGGCCACTTGCAAGGGATTTTACTGCATTATTCCCATTACAAGAATGAAAATAAAATTGAGGGCGGATTTTGTTTACACCCTGAAGATCGTGGCTTTGATGCAACTTCTCCAATTTATGCACTCCCTGAAATTCATTTTCGACGAATATAAATAAACATTGTAATTGTACATAAATATGTGTGAAATTTGCTAGGTGTCCATATTCCCACGTAGCACTATAAATAAAACCGAGTCAATTCGATTATACCCCATAGTTATCAGTGAATAAAAATTGCCACAGCAGTTAAATTAGCCCGGTAAATTAGATTGTCTCTGTTACCTGTCTTGCTTACATTATCGATTTTTCTCCGACATAATCAGAAAATATTACAAATCACTATGTGTTTTAATAAAATGATACGTGGTTAAATGCAACCGATATTTTCTGTGCTCTCGTTTTTGTTAATTGCGGTTGCTTGCCTGTCCTACACAAATAGCAAAAAAGATGCATTCAATACACTGTAGGTCACTACACAACAACATTCTTCATAGGCGTACGTAGCCCCGAATAACCACGGAGGTACCCATCCTTTGAGGTACTACATCGCAGGCCACAGTGGCGTTATTCCTCCACCTTTCTTTCGAAAACCCCATTCATTTTCAAAAAAATCTTAGCTGTGTAAGCCTGTGTTAGAGCTTGTGTTTGTGACGTCAATGAGATTTGGGGAGTATTAAAATAATGAAAGTGGCGTACCTGTGTCCACCCCCAGCAAACTAAGGAGCTATCAGTGTAGTATTTCTTTTTAAGAGGTCATCTATTGTAGAGATCATTAAAAAACGGTTATTCGGTGTAAAATGCTAACAAAAGACACATTGGCAAAAAATAATAAGTTTCCAGGAACCAATGAATTTACTGTTGAATTTCATAAGTATTTTGGACAAATATCTCATTTATTTCTTTAACGTTCTATAATTACCGGTTTTGAAAGTGGGGCTCTATCACCTACTCATATGCAAAGTCATATCATACTCCCGAATCAGAGTAATTTTCTAAAGGAAAGAAACCGAACCAAACCAGAAGCGAAAATTGATACGGAATGCTATTGTAATGGTGAAGCAGGACTAAAGATTTTAATGAGCCCTAGATACGGAACTTATGCCCATATTCCTATCACTGATAAAATAATTATATTTTTAAACAAATTTTAACTTGATAATTATTCTAGCAAAATTCCATTTATATCCCTAACGTCCCTTTAACTGCATTTAAATGCACTTTTGAAAATAAAATCACGGAGGGGACCCCTGCCTTGGGTTAGTGGGAAATTGCTCCTAGATCTGACAAGAAAAATAACCCTACGCTTTTTTGCAGTGATCGTCAGATTTTCCTCTAGGGACGTTAGGGAGATAGGTCAAAATGTCTTTATAAAAAGCCAAACATTATAGCTTTTATAAATGAGGTCAAGTACTATTACAATGTACACGTGTAAGTATTTAGCAGTTTGTCAGTTTAAAGTACCTTCATTTAAAAAAAATGGAAACTTGAATTGTATAATTGTATATGTCTCTAAACATAGTGAACTATGTAATACATGTACGTAATTCTTTTATCAAATGAATATTTTGTTACTTGCACGCATTTGTTGGAATGGGTTTGGATTCATCTTTACATGTGATGGTAAATAAAAGAGGAAAAAATAATCTGACAAGTTCAGTGATGTAAAGATGTCTTCAATTAAGGTCACGCCGAGATCATTGGGAGCTTTGATATGCAATGGAAGAGATAATTCGAGTATTAAGTTAATAATAAAATTGTTGCCTTTTAGGCCTGTTGTCGTACAGTATTTCCGTAGATGTAAGTTGAAATCATGATTGAACTGATTTGAGACATATGTGATAGTTTTTACTATTACACGGCATGAAAAGGAACCAGGTGAAATCATGATATAAAACAAATATTGACTGCTATATTGGTGCAATAGTAAAACATATCATTCGGTCAAATTTTGACTGTTCCATTTAGAAAAGTAAAAATTTGACCTCAATACACTCTTAGGTATCAATATTTATATACTACCACATGGCATGAACAGAAAACAGATGATATTATGATATAAAACAAATGTTGAGTGCCGATATTTGTGCAATAGTAACAATATATCATATGTTAAATAGTCAAAGAATACAAAAGTACAAATTTAACCTCATGATATATCTTTTACTATCACACTCTTTGGCATTCAATATTTGTATAATGCACCACCACCTTTCCTTCCCAACTAATACAATTTTTCAGATGAATAACTTTGTAAATCGATGAGATGTGCATCCTACGCCAAGCTACCGTGAAGACATAAACATCATAATGGTCATCAGGTTGAAAGAGATCATTTATAATATCATTAGTATGGCTATTAAAATGGGGAAGAGATACGGAATTATTCCAATATTTTTGCACATGCCATTATAGTACCAAAAATTGTAAAGGGAAAATGAAAAACGTCGTTGCTGTTGCTAAGGCGCGGGGAAATTACAGTCTCTACGAGTAGATTAAGAGGTTGGTTCTTGAACAATAGCGGCTAATAACATGATCTGGAAAAACAAACCGAAAAACAAAGAAAACATTCAATAACATCGACCTTGACATTTAGAAAATACTTCGGTTCCGGTGTAGAAGTAATTATTGTCCGGCGTACTCATAGTCCGGGAACAATGGTGAACAATAGGGCAAACGATTCAGTTGACTCTTCACACTAACATTAGTTTCACGCTTTATTCAGTTATCGTCTATGGAGCCCCGGACTGTGGCTCTCGCCGGACTATATCTGCTTTCACACCGGTTTAACTAAAATGGAGTACCTGAATTTCTTTTATAATGAAACGTGCAACAATATAGCACACTGCACAGAGAAATCGAGGAAGGATATGGGGTAGACAGAAAACAAAAAATTATCATCCAGAGAGCATGAAAACAAAAAGGGTGCTTTGGAAGCTACCTGGGAAATGAGCTAATTTGTACAGAAAACAATAAATAATGAAATAAAATTAAAACGGTACTGATCAAATCATGCATATTATTATAGTAAAGCGATAGGTGGTGTAAACGATGCATAAGAGAAATAATAAAAGAGTTTGGTACTACATAATATGGGTATAACAGAATGATACACTCAGAGTAAATGAAAGTTGCATGTGAAAGAAACAGATCAACAAAGAATCCGTGATAACAAAATATGGCCAGCTGCACAGGGAAATAAAGAAAAATAACGGGCTTGAGGGCAATCCTGAGGCGATGTGATGAGAACCAAAGATACTAGAATATGAATAGCTAAACAGTTTATGCAGTAATTAGAAACACTGAATATAACATTTTATTGTTATAGAAACAGGAGAATAACATTTTATTTTCTTAATAGAACAGAAAATAACGTTATTAAAAGGCAGGGTTAGAGATTTTGAAATTTGTGAATTATTTCAAAATTAAAGTCACGTAGTCTGATTATTCTGAAAATCTGGGTTTTCGTTTGGATGCAGTAAATCTTTGTGTGGCATAGCACTACCATACTGTGTAAAATAAAAATCCCGGATCTGGAATTTTATTACAAAGTTGTGTTTTTTCCATATATGACGGACATCGATTTGAGATTTCACGCAGTGTTTAGTGTGTGGACAAGCATTAATGGATACGTACAGTATATGCCTATGTATATGCAAAACGCAGTGTGCTTCAGAGTCATATTGAACACATAATTAAGTTGAATTTGAAAAATTGTGCACAAATTAATTCGCAGGGCCAATGGCTATCCAATGAG